>KN472804.1:7312-22721 GCA_000787095.1 Periophthalmodon schlosseri
TGGACTTTAAATTCCATAAACCTGACCTGTGTCCCCGGATGCAAGGTTAAAATGTTCAAATCAAAAAGCTCTTACTGGTAACAGCGTCGGACTTGTTGTTTTTAATGTTATAATTTGATATTTTGATTCTCAAGGTTATTATCCTGTCAGAAAGCCTCACGTAAGTCTCTCATTACGGCTGCCGGTTTCAACGCTGAAATCTAGTTGGTTTAAACCTAAAAGTACTTCCTCTGATCTGAATTTGGAGGGTCTGAACTTTCACATGAGGCGTGGCCTGTCCATCTACTGAGAATGTGTGACAGTTACATTTTAGTGTGAATAACTTAGGAAGTGGCCATCAAACACTGAAATATTACATTTCTTATTGCGTGTTTAAGACTATATTAAAACCAGGATGTCTAGCAAGAACAAATGTCCAGATACTGTGAACAAAATGTATTTCTGAGGTGTTCATTTCTCTAACGCTCCAAAACGTCACCTATTATGATTTGGCTGAAAGTTGAACTGCTAACATTGTTCTGAGCTGTAAATTTACCCTAAAGGAAGTGACTCAGGTTTTAAACATAGTGCTATAGTTTGTGACCTTTCATGTAAAAACGACTGTGCTGTCATTCCTGTGGGTTGCCAGAAAAGGACGTTTTTCTGCATCCTCAAATGCAGCGCCCTACAACACTCCTGTATTGGGGGCAGTTGAGGTGAAAATACCTTCACGGGGAGTTACAATTAGCTATGATGCTTGTTTGTTTGCCAAATATGCAAATTTAAGTCCCACAAAGCCCACAGTTAATTTTCTAATCATAACTTGTAATTGCAAAGGTCAGAAGTTAATCAAGTACAAAAATAGTTGTAACTAAATACAAATAAACACGTCAAAGTCATTTTCGTCATCCATTTTGAAGAAACGGTTTTAGATGTTTGGGCCGCTCTGGCAGGTAGATCTGAAACGCAAGAGGCCTGACATTTAAAGCTTCTGACATCGATAGGGAACACGCCTGCGGTTCCACTGTGCCCTGCACCAAACCCTATACTATGCCACTCCGATACATTTTATATTATAGCTATTACTTGGCTTTGAATACCACACCCATTATATGTTTGCTCTCGACTTTCAACTTTCAATTTGAACAAATAACAGAGTTTAAAGGGCTCATATTACGCTATTTTCTGATCTATGTTATAATGTTGTTTCCTCATCAAAACATAAAATAGCAGGGTTACCCAAACACGTGTGAATGAAACAAAACACAACTCCAGGTATGTTTTTGAGGAGGTAACAACATTCTAACATGGCTCAAACCTCACAAGAGTCTATTCTGCCTAATATAGGGCCTTTAAAGTAAACGTCTGGTTAAAAATAGTACGTGCTACCAAGAATTTTACTACCCTAACCCACAGTCTTTTACACTGGGGCACATTTAGACTAATTTTCAGAGGAACAATAAATGGGGCATTGCTCAAAAGTAAATGTTTATCTATTTTATGCACTTCCTACTACTACTGCTTTAGTAGTATAGTGGTTTTTATGTAGTAGTAGTAGTAGTAGTAGTAGTCAAAGTAGTTAAGGTAGTTGAAGTACAAATAATAGCCATTTCAGCTTAATAGTATATGTATATAATATATTTATTTGGACCCCAGAAAGTATTCAGCTTATTTCAAGGAATCGTAAGAGCCGTACTTACAGTTGTTAGGGAAGTAATTCAAATAATAATCACAAGTATCTGAGGTAGTAATAACTGTAGCAGTTTCAGATGGTAATAGGTTTAATTAGTCCAGACCAGTGATGGAAGAAGTACTCGATTTTTGTTACGATTTTTGTAAAAGTGCAAATACTGGAGCAAAAAAAATACTCAAGTAAAAGTAAAGTATCGCATGAAAAAATCTACTTAGGTACAAATATTACCTGTTTAAAAAGGTACTTAGAGAGTAAAAAGTAAAAGTATTTCGTGCAGATTTTGAGGTGTTACAAGGCTTCAAATGTAGTGATTTTGATAAAGATTTGTGCTGAATTTTGTTCAACAGGAACAATTGAATCAATATTTTTTTCTAACTGTTTTTATTTGCTCAAATTATGAATGTGTTAAAGATAAACCTGCAGGTCTCAAACAATCATAAAAAAAACCTTTTTCTTTTCAGTCCAATTAAAAAATGTAGTGGAGTAGAAAACACTGCTCTCAAATGTAGTAAAGTAAAAGTAAAAAGTATCCACTGTGAAATGTACTTAAGTAAAGTACAGTAGAATAGGTACTTTACTACTTTTACTTTATTACGTTCCACCACTGGTCCTGACAACAAATAGCTAAAAATACACTCATACACATTGTTCATTTACCATATTTTGAAAAGAAGATGTATTTTAACTTAAGCTTTAATTATCTCGTCTTACAGCTACTTTGACCAGCTACTCGGAGAACATGGAGCGCGGAGGGAAGTACGGCGAGGGCTCGAGGGGGAACCTGAAACTTTGGCAGTCGCAGAAATCAGGCATGGACTCGTATTTGTACCGAGTGGACGAGAACATGACTGCATCCACCTACAGCCTCAACAAAATCCCCGAACGAAACCTAGAGAGCATGTCCTCCCACTCCGCCCACTCCATCCCCCTGTACCTTATGCCCCGCCCCAACTCTGTGGCCGGTGAGTCCCCTCCTTTCTCTTTGCCTTTCTCTTCCTTCACTCCAAATAATGACACGTTTGATGAACTCTGATGGTCTTGTACGTGTGTTAGGACTGGGCGATATGGCAGAAAATAAGCAGCTTTTTGGTGTTGATCAATCTCGATTTTCAATTTGATTTTGTCTTTTCAAAAGCAACATAAAAATGGCTTTCATTGTAGATTTCATGAAACAAAATCAACTTCAAATGAAGGACTTTGATGGCCCTGTGTTTGTACTAAGTCTGAGTGATATGGCAAAAAATCTATTTCAATTTTCAATTAGATTTTATTTTGTATTTTCAACAGACAAAACAGACGACAGACATTAAATGAAATACAGACTTTGATGGCCCTGTACCTGTGCGATATGACAAAAAGAAAAAAAATCCAATTTCTTCTATTTTATTTTATTTTGTCTTTTCAAAAACAAAATAAAAAATGGATTCCAGTATTGATTTGAATAACACCAACAAAACTTTAAATAACACATTTTATTCCCCAAAAGCCCAAACTCCTGGTCACATGGTTATACAGCGCTTTTCCACCTTCAAAGCACTCACCCATTCACACACACATTCACACACCAGTGTACGCAGACACTGGGGGCGAGGTGGGTAAAGTGTCTTGCCCAAGGACACAACAACAGAATTCGTCTAGACGCTTAGAAATGACTGAATCTCGTTTCAGATTTGATTCATTGCCCAGCCCTAAACTTGACTCTACCTCATGTGTTTTTCTTCTAGTTTAGGAACACTCTCTTTATTCCAAGCAGTGTGTAGCATTTTGATTTTGTATTTATTATAAACAATATACTCAATACTCAAATTTTGCATATCTTCAAAACAACTTTCATGGCATTATGAATAATCGATAATCTGTTCACCTTTAGGCGCTGTGATAATAGTAATGTAGGTCATTTCGCATTACTTTTACTTCTTTGTCTCCTTCCAAATTTCGAACCACTATTTCCGCTGTACAATGGACCTCACTTAATCATTTTAAAAGTATAATTATAACACAGCTCTTAAATGTCACTGATTATAGCGAAAACTGGGAAAATTACACCCATAGCTCTTTCTGCCAAATTACCTAAAAAAAACCTCCTACTTTAAATTAGGAATAAATTAATTTTGAAGAACGAAACGAAGAACTCTGAAATAACCAAAGTTTAAATAAAGTTCTCGTTTTGGGAAACAGACTCGCAGCATCAGGTTGCGTATATTTACCAAGCATTTAGTGAAACTCTTGCTCTCCATCTGCTACGGCTTGAGACTGAACAACACAGTCTGGAAGAGCAGGAGCGAGTGGAAAAATCTGACGTTTTGTTTAGCTGGAAAAAAAAGCATTGTTTTGGTTGTGTAAAAATAAAAGATTCCCCAAAGTAAGTGTAAATATATTCAAAAAATGGCGGTTACGTAACGCTGTGGCGGGCTAATAGCTTTGATTGTGTTATTGTTCATCACCAGACCGCAGTGAGCCCTATTATCCACTTGTCCCACTCCTACTCACAAGCTGTATATATAGACAGCAATGCATTTCTCACTAAATCCTGTAATATGCCAGACAGGGTTTTGTCGCTTCACAGATCGTTAGATTGGTCATCTGTCTGACACTCCAGACCAGCGGTTCGCCAACGGGAACGATTTTCTCTGCATATTTTGTTGATTTTATTCCAGTCCTGCTAATGTGTGGGGTTATCTGTGTTTTAGTTTCATATCAGAAATTGTTTAAAGGTGCTATATTACACAAAACTGACTCTTGTGACTCTTTACGCCATGTTATAATGCTGTTACTTCATCAAAAACAGACCTGGAGTTGTGTTTTGTTTCATTCACACATGTTTGAGTAACACTTTATTATTAGTCTGGCTACTTCTCCAAAGCTCAAAACGCTCTGTTCCACCTTGTGATGTCATGAAGCGGTAGTTTTCAAGTTAACAGCTACGTTTTACCTTTAGTTTAGTAGAGTTTAGTAGAGCGATAGAAATGATCCGCATGAGTCTAGTGAAGGTGTGTGTTTAAAAGTTTAAAAACACAGCGGAGCACTTCCTGTATTATCGCACGACATCACGAGGTGGAACAGAGTGTTTTCAGTCTGAGAGAAGAACTCAGCCTAAATATGCAGGGTTTGTGCGTTAAACGTGTGTGAATGAAACAAAACACAACTCCAGGTCTGTTTTTGACGAGGAAACGACATTATAACAAAGATTTTTAAAAAGTTATTGTTCCAACTCTCATGTTTTGAAGTTGACGTAGTATTTATCATGACCGGCCTGAATTTGATGCAGTTTAAAACTCATTAAGCCCCTGATGTCTTAGTTCACTTAGGGTTTAGTCCTGTCTTGCCTTTGTTTAGATTGAGATTAGTTCTGGTTTTGGGTTCGGTTGATGGGATGTTGTTTTTGGCCTGGCTATCGGGTTTCGTCCTATTTGACATATTAATTATAGATTTGGCTTGAGTTCGTACTGTTTTAAGTTCAACCTGTCCTGGTCATGTAGAGTCCTGCATTAGCCCTAAATTAGTCCTTGTTTTTTCTATATGTTGTCATGGTTACGCTGTCATTCCTCATTCTAGCCAGTAATAATCTTATTCTTATTTACACTGGAAGCGTAGACCAGTACTACAACATGAATCGCCATAGATTCAAAATACATAATTGAAATGATCAGAATCGTGAAATAAAAGGCAAAAGCTGTACAAGGTCTATACAATATAAAACATATTTTCCATGGGGTCTTATCATAAATACAACTTGCTAACCCTGAAATTTATGATTCATCAAATATTAGTTAATACCTGGACACGCCTAAAATATTCACTGTGAACTAAACCAGAGCCAACAACCGCAGACTGTGTAAAGAAGTGGACTAAAAGTGTGACGTCACCCGTAGCGTTCGGCTCCAGTCAGATGAAGCTAGTCGAGGCTGGAGCGGTTATAGGGGCCAATTTGGAGCCGAGTTCCGACCGCGAGTATCATAGCAACCAAAGAGCCAATCCGGAGCCACGCTGTTGAAGGTAACGCCCCTTCCCGCCCGCAGCGCTGGTTTAGCAGGGAGCGGGCGCTTAGCAACGCCGTCAATCAAACCTGTTGCTAACGCTAGCGGGGAAAGAAGGCGCCTGATTTGTCTGTTATTATTGATCTCATCTTGATTTCCAGACACAATGGCGAAAAAAAAAATACCAGGATCGTGTAGAGCGGGTCAATACGAACATTTTAAGACCAAAATGACGAGGCTCACAGCAGCAGTTACACAAAGAGGGGTGACAGTTTCTCAGTGTAAAGTGAGTCGATGGAGCCGGAAGCGCGCCCGTGCTCACTTCTCATGTGGAACGCGGCGGTTAGCATGTTAGCTATGTCCATTTATATAACAGTCTATGCCCACAACGTACTGAATCACAATTCTTTAAAGGTCCTATATTACTCAAAACTGACTCTTGTGAGCTTGACGCCATGTTACAATGCTGTTACCTCCTCAAAAACACACCTGGAGTTGTGTTTTGTTTCATTCACACGTTTGCGTAACCCTTTATTATCAGTCTGTCTACATCTCCAAAGCTCAAAATGCTCTGTTCCACCTTGTGATGTCACGTAGCAATAGTTTTCAAGTTAACAGCTCCTTTTGCCGATCTCTGCGGAGCAAAAGTTAATTCCTGGGCTGAAATCATCCAAATGATTCTAGTGAAGGTGTGTGGAGTTTAAAATCACAGTGGAGCACGTCCTGTATTACCGCATGACATCACAAGGTGGAACAGAGTGTTTTCAGGTTGAGAGAAGAACTCAGCCTAAATATGCAGGGTTTGTGTGTTAATGAAACAAAACACAACTCCAGGTCTGTTTGTGATGAGGAAACATTATAACATAGATCAGAAAATAGCCTAAATAGATTTTTCCAAAACCTCCAGCCCAAGTAGAGACAGTCAGGACCTCGTCTTTATTCTAGTCATGTCCATCTGTTTTACGCTCCTGTCTGGCAACCCACCCTGGATTCTTCTCTCCTTCGAAAATGTGCACCTTAAAAGACTCCGAGCTGTTCCTTAAGCTCGAGAGAATGCAAAAAAAAAAGCCAGATTTTGGATTTTTCTTCGTATCTGTTAGCGACCGCGCTCCCGTATTGATAAAACGTGTAGGACTTTTCTAATCTCGGCCTCTCCCTCTCCACACGGAGCTGTTAGATGGAGCGGGGACGGGGATCGGGATTGGCTGGTTTTCGCAGCAGCAGTGGAACATCAAAGCCCCAGGCATTAACCGTTTCTATCCCCCCAGAGTGACGGAGAGAGCAGCTTTGAAGTGAAAAAAAGAGAGGAGGAGGAGAGGGAGAGGGAGGGGTAGAGAGAGGAAGGGAGACTGAAGGAGGCGGGAGGTGGGGTGAGGGAGAGAGATGGGGTAGGGAGAGGAAGAGAGAGAGAAGAGGGGGGGAAAGAGAGATAGGGATGGAGGGGAGAGAGAGCGTGGGGGGGCCGCGGAGGAAGAGTGAGGGAGAGAGAGGGGACGAGTGAAAGGGGGTGGACGGGGATGTGGGGTGAGAGAGACAGAGAAAGGAGACGAGGGAAGTGAAAGGATATAAGGAGGAAGAGAGTGATGGAGGGGGGGGGGAGGGCGTGGGGGAAGAGAAAGAGGAAGAGAAAAAGAGTGAGGGAGGAGATGAGACGAGTGAGAGGGGTGGACAGGAATGTGGGGTGAGAGAGAGATGTGTAGGGAGAGGAAGAGAGAAAGAAGAGGGAGGGAAGGAGAGATAGAGATGGAGGGGAGAAAGAGCGTGGGGGGGCCGCGGAGGAAGAGTGAGGGAGAGAGATGGGACGAGTGAAAGGGGGTGGACGGGGATGTGGGGTGAGAGAGACAGAGAAAGGAGACGAGGGAAGTGAAAGGATATAAGGAGGAAGAGGGGAAAGAGATAGGAGGTGAAAGAGAGATATAGATGGAGGGGGGAGAGAGCGTGGGGGAAGAGAAAGAGGAAGAGAAAAAGAGTGAGGAGAGAGATGAGATAAGTGAGAGGGGGTGGACTGGGATGTGGGGTGAGAGAGAGAGATGTGTAGGGAGAGGAAGAGAGAAAGAAGAGGGAGGGAAGGAGAGATAGAGATGGAGGGGAGAAAGAGCGTGGGGGGGCCGCGGAGGAAGAGTGAGGGAGAGAGATGGGACGAGTGAAAGGGGGTGGACGGGGATGTGGGGTGAGAGAGACAGAGAAAGGAGACGAGGGAAGTGAAAGGATATAAGGAGGAAGAGAGTGATGGAGGTGGGTGAGAGTGAGGGAGAGAGATGGATCGAGAGAGGAAGAGCGAAAGGTAGAGAGGGAGAAAGAAAGACAGGAAGAGAAAATGGTAGGGAGAACAAGACGGAAAGAGAGAGGGGGGAGGAGCAGAGCGTGGGATAGAAAGAGGAAGAGAGTGTAATGAAGGGAGAGAGAGATGAATGAAGGGAGGATATAGAGATGGTGAGGGAGAGTGATATGGAGGGGGAGAGAGGGGAGCAAGAAATTGAGATGAGGGTGAAAGGGAAGGGGTGTGAGTGAGTGAGAGAGAGAGATGGAGAGAGGAAGAGAGAAAGGTAGAGAGATGGAGGGAGTGACAAGAGAGAGAGGAAGAGAGAACGATAGAAGGAGTAGGAAGAGACAGGAAGAGATGGGGGGAGCAAAAAAGAGAGTTGGAGGGGGTTGGTGAGAGGAAGGGAGAGAGTGAGAGACACAGGAGAAGAGGGAAGGAGGGAGAGAGATGAAAAGAGAAACATGGAAAGAGAGAGAGTGCGTGAGGGGAAGGAAGGGAGAGATGGAGCGAGATGGGGAAAGAGAGAGGGAGTGGAAAAGAAAGCCGGAGAAAAAGAGGGAGGGAGAGAAAGATAAGGAAACGCAAAGCAAAGAGGGTGACCAGGGAGAAACGATAGGGAGGAAATGAGGAAGTGTGGCGATGCGTTCAGTGGTTTCAGGAGCTGTAAAGGGAGTGGTTCCCTTTGTATAAAATTGACATTATTAAGTCATGTTCAGAATGGCCCTGTTGTGTCAGTCTGTCATTAAGTTGAACGGTTGAACATTACTGTAGGTTCAATGTAAAATATATATATTATCTTATTTGAAGTAATAAATACACTGTTCTGCCACAACTACTACTCCAAGTATAAGAAAGACCCGCCCACAGATGTTCTTTAGATACCTGCACAGCCCTGTTCATATCTGGATGACCCATATTAACGCTGATAAAAGTTTCACACACCCAGAGTAACAATTTCCAACCGCACATGAAGGCATCGCCGCGTCTCCCTAATGAGGCGCAGCACCACGGGAGGAGGAGGCCAGGATTACAGCGACCCACCAAACCTGCTCGTTAACCAACACTGAATAAAATATAAACGTAATCAGACGTAAATACCTGAGCTGGTTTTGTATAAGACAGAAAAAGGTCTCGTTGAGTAACTTATTTTAAGCGTTACCTCATTGCAACTTGCGGTACAGATGTATTGTATAAGCAGCTGTTGAGGTCAGAATATGTCCGCTGTGTACTGTCTGCATTTTATTGTCTGAGAAACAGGAAGTGTACGGTTAGCATGCTTGTTGTTAGCTTTAACGTGACAGCAAAACCCTGGTCACTCTGGTCTCTGAAAGTTGTGATAAGCTCTTATAAACTCATCATGGTGAAGTAAGGATTAGGCCTATCGACGTACTTTTTTTTTTTTGCAAATGTGGGGAGATTTGGGGTATTTTTGTTGTAATACGATAAGATTTGAGATGTGGAGGGGTGAATAAGTCCCTTTTTTCTGGTCAATTATCGGTACGTTCTGCTGTTTATTTGTTGCAGCGTATGTTTTTTTTAATGAAACTGTGTATTTAAAATGGTTTACTGGGCTTATTTTGCATTATTTAAATCTTAATTAGCGGCATAAAGTGGTTTCAATATTACCGTTTATCGCGATATTTCAATATATCGTGCTAAGCTAAGTGAGGAATACGTTATAAACACTTACTCTATTCTCATTTTAAAGTGGTCCAAACCGCAAGATATTCTGTAAATTAAGATAAGAGGCGGTCTCAGATTTTTCAATTTTCAGGGAGGACAAGACTCATTGATTTCCACTTACTCTCCTTATTTTTTAACTTGTTTTGGACTGAAGCCAGGGCTCAGACTATGGCCAGGTGCAGGTAATGCTTTTGGGGTCAGTTGTGAAGAACACAGAAGATCTACTGCGCAGTAATGCAGACAGTAAAATACCTAAACAAAACGTGCGAATGGTTACTCAATTAAAGCCACAGTGTGTAACTTTTTAACCCAAAAAGAGACTGAAATAAAAGCACGTTACTTACTTAGTTACTAACTTATCTAGAATAACATGCGTCCTTACTCTGAGTGGGCTTACATCTCCACAAACCTGACTCATTTTAGGCCTGGAGGAGGTCGGTGCTCCTCCTGCTTGTTTCCATTGGCGATAAATGTTCCACTGTCTCGCATAAAACTTATCTGTCTCCGTGAAGAACGTTCCGAAGTACATTTAACTTTCTATTTCCACGGAAAGTTACATGGTGTACCTTTAAACAAATTGAAATACGCCGTAAACGTATTTCACTGGTGTTTATTTATTTACGAATTAAGGTCTGGTCAAGAAAATATGAAAGCAGCCAGTTTTAAATTCGAAAATAAAAATCTTAGTTGGGTCGTTACAATTTGTATTTTATGTCACAGTTTGCCCTACAGGCCCCTCACTCCTCCTTCCTCGCCACTTCCTCCCATCAGTTCATCATTTGTCATTTCCCCTGCTCTGAAAAACCGTGCTGCCGCCTTCTGTGCTGCAGTTAGCGTTTGTTTACACCATTTTTCTCACTCCATTCTGACTTCTACCGTTTTCCCCTTTTTATTCCAACATGATGCAGCCTTAGCGCATTGGCACAGAAACAGTGAAAGTGATCCCCCAGCAGCCTGGTGCATTGCAGATAGAGACGATGAGCCAGAGATGCCAGTGTTCAGATTCAAATACAGTTAAACAATACAAACTCTGGGCTTCAGCGGCCCATTAGTCACTCACACAGGCCTGAGTCATTGTCCTTTGTGGATTGTTGCTCCCTCTCTCCTCTTTTGGCCCATTTGGATGAACCAGCTGACCAGACTTGAGTACGCCGCACGCACGTCCGCAAATTGGCTGTTTCAAATGCTAAAACTTTGTACCCACGGGACAAAACAAGTGTAAACGAACATAATTAGCTTAGTTCAAAGTCAGATCTCTTTAGTCGGTGTAGTTGTTCACAGATCTCACACAAAGCCGTGTACAGCGGTATTTAAAAAAGATATACTGCGCTTGTGTCTTCTGTATAGTTATAATCTGTGACACCTGTGGATTAGAGATGGGGCAATAAACAATAATATCGTTTATCGTGATAAAAAGTTCGTGGGACAATTAGTCATTAGTTGTTAGTAGCTGTTTTTACTCACAACAAAGTACAATTATATAAAAGTTGTTTAAATATGGAACTTCTTCATAACATTAAAGTTATAATTCATATCCAGAATATTTTTAAACTGTCAACAACCTTAATAACGATCGTGATATAATCGTTAATTGGCTGTAATAATCGTGACAACAATTTTCAATATCGCCCCATGCCTGCCGTCGATCATTACGTTATATGTTGGGAATTTTAAATACTGATTTCAAACGACTTGACAAGAAACAAGTCCGCTGAGCTCCCGAGTTGGAAAATTGCGGGGCCCGACGAGACCCGATGTCGCCGTAAATATGCATCAGCGAGGAAGAAAATAAAACTGTACGACGACGTAAGCTGTATTCTTATTGTTAAATCCTCTAAAGAAAACTGGGTATTCATGGGTTCCAGGAACACGGATTTCTTCCCGGTTTGACGGATTTGGCACGGCAACTCTCCCCCTGTTGTCATAGCAATAACACAATTCAAATCAAAATAGTCTATCTTTTGAACGGGGAAAGATCCTCACAAAACCCTTCAAATCAGAACCCCGCGAATATTGCGTTGTGCTTATTTGATCGTAACTTTTTGTTATTGCATCCTTCTCTGTGTTACTGAGGCAACTCCAGCAGAGTCTTAAAAACTACTTATTCGAGTGCGACTGCTGGTTTGTTGTGGCAGCTCCTGATGAATAAGAGACCAGACTCGTTTTACGTGACAACTCTAACACCAATAAAAGCTTCAGAGTTTCGTAGCATTTTTTTACCGTAACATATCCATTTGTTTAACCTAAAAACGAGTCTGTATACACTGCCTTTTCTGTTGCCATCGTCGTTTTCCGATTTTCGAAATGATCTCACTATCCTCATTTTGCCAATCCAAGCAAGGGTAGCTGTGCATTTTCCCACTTTTTTTCCAAAATCAGACCTATTATGCGAAATTGTTATGTTATAGCTGTTTCCTCTCACCATTTACTCACCGAAGTTGCACTTGGAGTGATTTCTCGCACGTTTGAGCAATCTTTAATCGCTTATTTTCAAGACGCCTTATTGCAGATCAACCCCCGTTTCCAATTTTATTTTCTTAATCAGTGATACGCGTAGGATTCGGCAGAGTCCCGTAGTCATTTTGGGAAAAAAATGAAAAAAAATCTGCTGCTGGTTTCTTTTATTAAGTCGTTTTAGATGAATATTGCGATTTAAAATGTGCAAATTATAACAGAATGATCCACTGCGGTCATAGATTATAGCCATAGACCAGACACAAGCACAATAGGTCTTGTTTAAAAGTCTTTGGTTGAAAACTGACTATGACAAAATCTAGGATAGTCTAGAGATTCAAATGTATTTATAAATTCAAATAGAAACACATAGAAACACATAAACGTAATATATTTAGCTTCCTTTTTATTAATCACATTTAAAAACAGCTCTACTACTTCACTATGGTGTTAAAGCCCAAGGACTTGTTGGATGCTCAAATTTTGCACAGTCATTGCAGGCCTTGAATGCATCTTAAATAGACAGGAAGTGTTAATAAAATTCTTACAGGACTGAAAAGAATAAAATTGTTAAAAGTTAATTAGCCACTAGCATAGCCCTGAGTCATTCTCCTTTGTGTAGTATTCACTCATTCTCTCTCCACTTGGAGCGCATTCATTTAGACCAGGCTCCCAGTCTCACTAGGGCCCAGCCTGTAGCGTTCACAGCTGCCATTTTGCCTCTCTTCTTAGAAACTTGCGCGACTCGTTTTTGGGGCCTTGTCGGAGCCGTCAGTCAGGAAAACGCACTCGGGGGAGCGCGCAGCCAATCGGTCATTGCTTCACTGGATATGAGCATTAGCTGGAAAAAGAAAAAAATACTTTGATTCGGTTACCGTGGGGAATCAATGGTGAGGTGCTGTGACATGTTTTGCAGGATTAAAGCGCTTTTGGAAAGACTGACGAGAGACTGGGACCAATCGTGTGTAGTGAGAGATACTTTATATTGGCTGTTTGGACCTCGGAGTAAATGAGGTTACATTGTTAAGAAAGGAAACACTTTAATATGTTATTACGCTTCAAATCAGTGTCGGCCTGTGCAGGTTTTCTGGGTGAGAATCCGCGAAACACCTGGACTGGAATAAATGCAAGAAATCCCGCTCTCGACATAAACATCATTGGCTGAGCGGTCGGATCCACTGAACCACAGGTCGGCGGTGCGATTCCAGCTCCCTCAGATGAATGCTTTTGTTGTGTCCTTGGGCAAGACACTTAACCCACCTCGCCCCCAGTGTCTGCGTACACCGGTGTATGAATGTGTGCGTGAATGGGTGAGTGGTTCCTTGACGTAAAGCGCTTCGAGTGCCTTGAAGGTGGAAAAGCGTTATATAAAAATGACCGTTTACCGTATAAATTTAATCCTATACTGTGGAACATTCCAGGTGAAGCAATAACATCTCCATGGAGACGAGCAAGTGCCCCTCACCGCAGAAGTTGGTTGCATGGCGCACATTGAAATCAGTTATTTCCCAATTTGATAGAAAATGTCAAATGAACAGAGTGTGAAAATGTATTTCTTAAGTAGTAACTGCACCAACAAAATGTGTAATGGTTTAACAATACAACACACAAAAACAATTAACACAAACATTCCAGAAATATTTTTTAAAGGTCCTATATTACGCAAATTGAGCTTTAAGCCATGTTATAATGTTGTTACCTCCTCAAAAACATACCAGGAACTGTGTTTTGTTTCATTCACACATGTTTGAGTAACACTTTATTATCAGTCCGTCTACATCTCCAAAGCTCAAAATGCTCTGTTCCACCTTGTGATGTCATGAAGTGGTAGTTTTCAAGTTAATAGCTGCCTTTTACCTTTAGTTCAGTAGAGACTGGCAGTTCCAGAGCTAATTCTAGTGGAGGTGGATGGAGTTTAAAACACAGTGGAGCACTTCCTGTATTACCACATGACATCACAAGGTGGAACAGAGTGTTTTCAGTTTGAGAGAAGCCTAAATTTTGTGTGAATGAAACAAAACACAACTCCAGGTCTGTTTGTGATAAGGAAACAACATTATAACATAGATCAGAAGACAGTAATATGGGCCCTTTAAATAGGAAACGATCCCACTGAAGTTTGACTCGACGAATAACTTAAAATGTATTTGTAAAGTTTATAAAATAGTGAATCCAAGCAACAGAAACAGTATATTTTGGGCACCCAGCTGTCAAAGGGTCACAAGCCAGAAAGTGATCTGACATCAAACCAAAACACAAATTACCCCCAATCCCCCAGTCATCACCTGCTTTCTCTAATAGTCCCCCATCACCTCCAGAAATAGCCGTCATAAATAAACTTTCGTATTGTAACTTCACTGCACTTAAAACACATGGCACAGGTCCCTCTTTGCCTCTGTCCAATCTCATTTACTAGGGCTGCTCCGTGATCGTTATTAGATTTGCGATTTACCTTTTTAATAGTAGGATTCTGTTCAAAGTTCACGTTTTAAACCTGTCTGGAAGAACTGACAGAAAGACTGATATATGAACTGACAAACAAATACAAGAATCACATTTCAGAACATGTTTGTACACATCTAAACTACAGGGTTAGCAGCAGTGGTGGAGGAAAAGTAAAAAGTACAGGTACCAGAGCAACAAAAAATACTCAAGTAAAAGTTAAAGTACCACATAATGTTTCCACATCACATCACAACAATCTACTTAAATAAAAGTATTAAAGTACCTGTTTAAAAATGTACTTAAAGAGTAAAAGTGAAAGTATTTCGTGCAGATTTTGAGGTCTAATAAAGCTTCAAATGTAGTGATTTTGATACAGATTTGGGAAATTTTATTTGCTCAAATTATGAACGTGTTAAAAATAAACCCTTCAGGCTTTTCCGAAGGTCTCAAACAATAATCAAACAAAATACTTTTACTTTTCAGTCCTGTCCCAAAATGTAGTGGAATAGAAAGTACAGATACCTTTTCTCAAATGTCGTGAAAGTAAAAGTAAAAGTATCCACTGTAAAATGTACTTAAGTGAACTACAGATACCTAAAAAAATTGCACTTAAGTATAGTATTTTACTACTTTTACTTTGTTACCTTCCACCACTAGTTTTATACCGAATAATAGTTTGTTGTTTGTGGAGGAAACGATGGCGCTTCAAACATCTCATCCTTTGCCATTAGCTCACCGCGTTGATTCAAATTGTGATTTTAATTGAGATTAATCTTGCCGCCCCATCATTTACTATGGGCTGGTTCTGAGCCCGAACACGGAGAGCGGTGTGAACAATCAACAGGCAGCGTCAGACAGCGATCACTCCATGAATAAGACATTTGTGTGGTGAGCTAATTAATCCTGAGAGGGCGC
>JACM01037619.1:0-13140 GCA_000787095.1 Periophthalmodon schlosseri
CTAAACCAGGACTAAATCAGGACTACTCCAAAAAACAAGCTAATTTCATTTTAGTTGATTAGTTGAGTAACAATTCTGTAATACAAAAGGGCGACAGTAGCTCAGTTGGTAGAGCGTTTGTCCACTGATCTGAAGGTTGGTGGTTCAAATCCCGCTCTCGACATAAACATCATTGGTTGAGCGGTCAGATCCACTGACCCAAATTCCAGATTCCAGCTGCCAGGTGAATGCTGCCGTGGGCAAGACACTTAACCCACCTTGACCCAGTGTCTGTGTGCACTGGTGTATGAATGTGTGAGTGAATGGGTGAGTGGCTCCTTGATGGGTTTTTTTTTTCATAATTCTAAAAACTGTCTGTGTAATTCCTCAGTCGTCCAGGTATGATCCAGAGCAAATGAAAAGGACATTATCACCTCCTATTTATAACCTCAGACCTAAATGAAAACAAGGAAAACAATAGGGTTAGCCAGTATGCTAATAGCCACTATGCTAATAGCCACTATGCTAATAAGTGTGAGAGCACCCATTAGGAGCCTGAATGCTAAATGCTATGCTAAATATGACTCAGGCACAGTTCATTAGACGTAGCCAACAAACAGAAACTGTAAACAAAGAGAAACTATAAACAAAGAGGTGTGTTAGCATCAGTGTCGTTAGCTCCTCCCTTCAGACAGATATAAGGCAGTGTCCAGCAGTAATCTGACCACAACTGAAGAAGCCGTTCGGATGAACAGCGTCTTCACTCAAATAATTTTTGTCCAGTTGACAGAATTAAATTTTCTTTTGCTGTAATTCTGAAAACTATGACTATATAACACCACTGCATGATGTTTCCAGTTGCATTTTGTACCACATGGGGCCAAACTCCTGAATCACACCATTACACGTCTTGAGTGGATCTATTTTCAACTCTCAGACCAACTTTTAACGCACGTATTACATCACCACTCCTCCCCCCCACATAATAACTCATCTTTTACTTAACGGCGCCCATTAATTACAGTCCACTTCTCTGTGAGGGTTCCAGTTTAGAGCTTTAAGTGCATGTACTATAGTCATAAAGGCCTGAAACGCAGCACAATTGCATGTCTGCGAGTGGCCCACAGCCCCACTCAATCTGTCCCTGTGGAATCGCATGTGTGGGTCCCGTGAGACTCCCGGCTAATGTGTGGTATGTATGTGTGAGTGTGCGTGCTAGAATATTAATCAAAGGGACAGCTCCGAGGGCTAAAAGCATTGAAAAGACGCCTATGGTTTGATACGCAGCTCCTCTGGTCGTCCTGTTGGATCTAGTTTGCATGGTCCACGCTGGCAGGGCTGTTACTGGGTTTCAGCTGACGTCACACGACATTCTATACGCCGACTGATGCTTTGCGGCTGATGTGATGAACATTCCCTGGGGGTGTGATGCTAACTGAGAGCACTACACTGTCTGAAGCTCTGTTACTCAAGTCAGACTTAATCTGAGCTTCATTTTAACATAATATGACCAGAAAGAGCTGACCTTGCTGGAACTACAAGAGATGACATGAGATGATTTGTGGTGTTAAACAAGTCCCTCTCACATAACATTACAGGCACAAGCTAGCTAGCATTAGCCAACAGTTTTTCAGTTCAGTTTCAGTCGCTCTCATCTTTTTAATAATAATAATAATGCATTTTGTTGAAAATCAAACTCCTAAACAGGACCATGAGCTCGGATTGATCACAGGCTCCTGGAAATGTGCAGTTTAAATCCATTTTGTTTTGTTTTTTCTTGAGTTTTCAGACAATATTAAGACATTTTTGGCAGTGTTTGCTAATGTGTGCACTGTGCCACGTAACTGCTGAACTCTCCGCCATAGACACGCATGCAGAACACCTCCAGAGTGACGTCACTGCAAAGTATCAACTTGGCTGTAGAACGTTGTGACGTCATCTGAAACCCTGCAGTAAGATAAGACAGGGGAACGTTAATTTGTCCCACAAAGACCAGTTTGTCAGGGTTGAACGTGAGAACATGACGTAGAAATATGGAATAAAAAATCAAGATAAGTAAAAATGGGGTTAAAAGTGGGCTACAACACAATTATGTACAATAAGAGACTACAGTGTATACAGTATATACAGTCAGACAGAGCTATGGCCACGTGGAACATTATTCAGAATACCATATGTTTCTCAGCAGGGATTGTGCCAGAAGTGAATGACAGTAGCCGAACAAATCGCGATGAAAGAGTTGCATCACCCTGTGCGATAGCCCGGTCTCCCAATACCCAGAATCCTTCGCTCCGTCCACATCCATCATTTATATAGACGCATGGAGGATTTCTTCAAAGCCCTGCCATGTTTGTGCGTCCATAACATCTGACGTGCTGATGTTTACGCTCCCAAGCTGCATTTGACATTTTCTAGATATGATGAATCATTAATGCCGACCTCAATAGGCTTTTACATCTTAGGCTCGCAGATCAATAAAGTGGTTAAGGGAGTAGGTCAGCAGGTCTCTGGAGGTGTCTGTCAGCGTGTTCCAACGTTCGTGTCTCGCCTACCCCAAAGCAGTGGCACGGACGCAGCAAGTCACTGGAAAAATGCTAGTGCTAATTGGCGGCCCTAGCGCAACCCCTGTCTATCCCATGCAACCGCCCCGGGGGCCTGGTAGAATTGTGGCTGGTTTTCCAAGTTTTTCTTTTCCTTTTTTTATTTAATTTTATATATTTTTTTTTATTTCCAAGCATTCCCTGCCTACGAGGCTGTGGGAGATCCATTCATTATTGATCAGATCCAGGGATGAAAGCCGGAAACCTCAGCGGGGACTGTGCATCTTTGGCCCCACATAGAAAAAACAGCCTTGACCGCCAACTCTGTGCAAAGAGATACAAGGAAATATATTTTTATAATTCATATCAAAGTGAGAACTCAATTTACGACGGGAGAATTCTCACAAAAAATGGATTTAATTGTTGCATAATGCTTCAGAAAGAACTCGAGGGGCCACAAGGGGTCAGTAAATAAACAAGTGACTCATGAAATCTAGTTTTTACGTGTGTGCGTTTATCCCAAAAGTAGATCAAGCTTGTGTTCAGATGTGGTTTCTTATGTGTGTTCAAATACTGTGGCAAAGTGAAAAGACATGAGCTTCAAACATGGTGCTCGTATGAAATGTTTGAGGCGTGTTACAACTGAAAAGCAAGAATGAAGCCAAATAGCCAAAGAAAATGTTATTCTGTTAACTGGACAAAAGTTCTGAAATGGTTTGAGTTTGGAGTTAAAGAGACAGTTTTTGTTAGGAGAGAGAATCCATCTTTGACCAGGAATGTGGGCCTTAAACATCATCTATCTCCTATTGATAACTCCATCCTCAGACCCAAATCAAAACAAGGAAAACAATAGTGTTAGCTAGGATGCTAATAGGTGTGAGGGAATCCATTAGGGGCCTGACTGCTAAATGCTAAGCTAAATATGACTCAGGCACAGTTCACACTTGGTTAAATTTTTACATAGCACTTTTCCACCTTCAGGGCACTGAAAGCATCAAGGAACCACTCACCCATTCACACACATACACCAGGCGTTGGTGGGGAGGTGGGTTAGGTGTCTTGCCCAAGGACACAACTACAGTTGTGTATGTCGAGACCTACCCAACAAACAGAAAATAAACAAACAGGTGTGTTAGCTTCAGTGTCGTTAGCTCCTCTCTTCAGACAGATATAAGGCAGTGTCCAGCAGTAATCTGACCACAGCTGAAGAAGCGGCTTGGACGAGCAGCCAAACGTCTTCACTCTGAGGCCGTGTCCCAATTTGACGGTTGCACACTTCAAAGTACCGTTCGAAGTACCCGGCCGACGAAGGGTGTATCTGGCTGTGCCGAAATGGAACAGGCCTACGCCACGGAGTGTACTTCAGCCGCTGTCTGTGCGCTTACGTTACGTAGCTTACGTTACGTCGCTTAGCAACCGTGACGGCTGCTGACCAATGATCTGTTCGGCTGTTGACTCATGACCTAAAGGTGTAAAATGGACACTGAAATAAGCACAGTTTTATTTTAAATTGTTTATTATTTCATAGAAGAAGCGTCATGGTGTCGTCATCGCAGCCGTTTATTTCTGTTTAGATTGAATGAAGTAAGGAATTAATCTGTCCCTTTGAATGTCAATAGGCAAATATAACATTCTAGGTGATTTTTTCCCAACTGTAGCTAGTGTTACATAACTTTAAGAAAATATACTTTGTTTCTCCCGTAGAAGAAGTCACACACGGTGCATGATGGGATATAGCAGTGCAGTGAAGTCTGCTCGGGTGCACGCTTTGTTTACGGCCGATCACCATGGAAACGCAGGGAACATTTGTCGGCCGCATTCGTCGGGAGTCTGTGCGCTACGTTACGTAGCTTACGTTACGTCGCTTAGCAACCGTGACGGCTGCTGACCAATGATCTGTTCGGCTGTTGACTCATGACCTAAAGGTGTAAAATGGACACTGAAATAAGCACAGTTTTATTTTAAATTGTTTATTATTTCATAGAAGAAGCGTCATGGTGTCGTCATCGCAGCCGTTTATTTCTGTTTAGATTGAATGAAGTAAGGAATTAATCTGTCCCTTTGAATGTCAATAGGCAAATATAACATTCTAGGTGATTTTTTCCCAACTGTAGCTAGTGTTACATAACTTTAAGAAAATATACTTTGTTTCTCCCGTAGAAGAAGTCACACACGGTGCATGATGGGATATAGCAGTGCAGTGAAGTCTGCTCGGGTGCACGCTTTGTTTACGGCCGATCACCATGGAAACGCAGGGAACATTTGTCGGCCGCATTCGTCGGGAGCATGAAATGGGACAGGCCTTGTCGCGCCGGAAGTTACGTAAGTGCCCTTCAGTGCACCCGACGAAGTGCAACCGTCGAACTGGACAGACAAGTAAAACTTTTGTCCAGTCACAGAACTGAAGTTTTCTTTTGCTACATGTCATACCTGGACGACTGAGGGATCACACAGACAAGCTTGAAGAATGAAGACATTTTACTAATGCACAGTCTTATTTGATCTGTCCTGTTACAGTTACGGTGCGGGGAAGTAAATCCATAACCCAACCTACAACTGACATCCCAATAAGAGCCACAATCACAAACTTACACGGCACAGTGGGACCAAGGCCAGTGGTCTACGGCTCAAGGACGAGGCCTTAAATGTGTGATTACAGTTGGATGAGCTGGAAAGGATCATGGGTAAGTCACAGGCCTGAAAACAGATGAGGACAGGATCCAACATGGAGGGAAGATCACAGCCACACACCAAAACTTATGTCATGACAAAGGGAGAGGAGCTGGAGGTGAGAACATGGTCAGATCAAGCCACCAACTCCAGTCATGTGTGGAACTCTCAGTGGGGATCAAGCTTATTTTTAATAGGCCTGTCACGAGAACAAATTTTGAAGTGTGATATTTTGCTGAAGTAAATATAGACAATAAATGATATTACTGAAACCAAAACATAAGGAAGAATTATCCCCCAAACAGTATTCTTCATGTACAACACACAAACTGTCATAAATAAACAACAGAAAGCAACACTTAAGTAGTTTCTATCTATAATGAGCCATACAAGTTCATAAATCAACACTCTTCAGCTCAAATCTGATCATAGCACAGAAAAATAACCAAACTTTTCCCACTAGTGCAAAGAAAAGAGTCCCCACCATAAATACTGACCCTCAAAAAGTACAGTTCCATCTGTCATGAATTGAACGATAAGTTTAATTGCATTTGTTAATCATAACTGAACGAGAGAATGTGTTTTTATGCTAGTCACTGCCCGTGGCCTAACATCCAAAATGACAGTTTGTAGCTTCTGTACCAGATTATCTCCATGTATTTGGACAAAATTTGCCCCTTGAGGTCAAAACATGTCCACTGCGTGCTGTCTGCTTCCAGCTACAAAGCATTTTGTTGTTTGATAATCAGAAAGTGCATGTTAGCTTGCTAGATGTTGTTAGCTTTACCGTGACTAGTCTCTCAGAGTTATGAAACGTGCTCGTAAACTCATCACGGTGAGTAATTATGCTCAGAATACATGAGGTAAGTGAAGCGGAACCTTTTAAAACGAGCTCGCCGCTTTTCACGTTTTTAAGACTCAGCCACAGCGCCTTGATTTGCCATTTGGAGTAAGGAAAGAAATATGAAGTTCAAATTTTAGTGTGAGAACAGTCTGCAGAACAAACCCAAAACTCACGAGCCACGGCGTTAAATCTGTTATGAATCTTAAATGCCTTGTAAAATGGCGACGGCTGTTGGGAGTTGCTGTTTTTTTCTGTCCCCGCGTGATGACATTGTATTGTGCCCGTTTCCCTGCCAGCGCCTTGGCTCCGGCTCCCGCCTCGGCGCTGTTCAGTGATTCAGCTGCGTAGAGTTGACCTCCACCTCACCTTGGCTCGGGTCCCCGACCAAATGGACGTCTGGCAAGCCACCGCGCTAGCTGGATCTACAAGCGCGCGTGCTAGCCGCGATAACACACAACTTGACTGATATGTGGGAAAAAGCTCGCAGAGACACACTATCTGGGAAAGGTTACAATGCTACTCGGAACAAAGGGGCAGATGGTTCAGGGGAGAGCGGTGCCAGCGGAGCAAAGTGTTTTAAGTATGCATTTGTTTTGCATACGTACGCCGAGGTAGGTTTTAGTGCTCCGTGAACATCGGCCTAATCAATCCCAGAAGTGCTTTTTAAACAGTCGTACTTTGCCAAAAAGCGAATCCCTTTCATGTTTTGAATAATTATTTGCGTGCTGGACAGCCATTAGCACAACTGCATTAGGACTACTGAATGTTTTTAGTGTTTGATACAGAATTAGCAGTCTGATGCTAACATGGGGGTAGCTTGACTTTTCTGCAGGTTACGTTCTACACAATAGAAACAACTTTTTATTTGTTGGAAAATGAATCAAGTCCACAAATAGTTCTGATGTACACGACCAGGCAAAGGTTTGGACGCGCCCTCTCGTTCAGTGTTTTTTTGTCTTTATTTTTACGACTTTCTACAGTTTATAAACACACAGAACATGTCAAATATATGAAGTAAGATATATGGAATTATGTAGCAAAGAAAACTTTTTTTTAATATAGTTTATATTCAAATCCTCAAAGTTTCCCGCCTTTGCTTTGTCAAAAAATATTAAGTAGTTAGTTCACTTTTCTTTACTACATAATTCCATACATCTTGCTTTATATATTTGATGCCTTCCGTATGTATCTAAAATGTAGGAAGTAGTAAAACTTAAGAAAAAAAACACTGAATGGGAGGTCGTGTCCAAATTTTGACAGTGTAGATCAGAAATTATAACATAAGATAAGATGATCTCTGTTAAAACGTGGGGTACAGTGGCACAGTAGTTTAGTATTCACCCTCCAACCAAATGGTATGTGTTCCAAACAAAGCCAAGTACTTACTGTGACCCTGGGTTAGACACGGTGGACAATGGGTGCAGCTGGAGGGGCATCTGGACTAAAACATTTCGAAAAGAGATTAAAAATAAGAGGATCTGATAATGTATTATGCTTGGTCTTTATTCATACACCAGTGCACACAGACACTGGGTCGAGGTGGGTTAAGTGTCTTGCCCAAGGACACGACGACAGCATTCATCTGTGGGAGCTGGAATCGCACCTCCGCCGATCTCACCGCTCAACCAGTGATGTTTATGTCGAGACTTTATGATCCATTGCAACTGCAGTGTTGAACTAAACTCCCTAAACTATGTAAATTGCGTTCAAAGACGTAAGGCTGATTTTAACTTAATTATTACATATTCAGACACGTTTCAAAACAACTTTACAACCATCTCTTCCCTCCATGACCCGCTTTTGACTCCCACCAATGCAGAATGTTGGCCTCAGCTAATTTTCCACATATATCTCCGTAAAGTGGCCTCAGCTGCTTATGGAGGCATATCTCACTCAGATGGTCCTAATCGGCCGTATTGGCTCGGCTACAATAATTTAAATTAAACCAAATCAATGTAGCTCAGGATCTATACTCACTATAAATGAATGAGCCCAATGCTGCTCCAAGACTGACATCACCTCAATACCTTTTATACAGAGACTTTACATTTGTGCTGAGTCGTGTGTTTTCAAAAGTTTTTTTTTTTTTTTTTTTTACGAGAGTTAAATGTTCCTGCTGGAGTGACTGGTTTACACTACAACCCATCGACTGTGTAAAGAAGTGGATTGAGGGAGCGTTACGTCGCCCGCAGCGTTTGGCTCCAGTCAAATGAAGCTCATCGAGGCCGGAGCAGTTACAGGGGACGATTTAGAGATGAGTTCCATATTTGGAATTCCAACCGTGAGTATCATAGCAACCAAAGAGTCAATCTGTAGCGAGGCTGCTGAAAATAATGCCCTGGCTGCTGAAAAAATGCCCTTCCCGCCCGCACCGCTGGTTTAGCAGGGAGCGGGCGCTGTTGTTCTTAAAATATAATCAAAATAACATTTAGAAATAAAAATACAGCACCTCTCGTTACAGGAGGAAATAGGGGCAGACAGTGAGTCACTACATAAAAAGCCAAAGTCAATCTGTCGTCCCCAAAATGTTCAAATCACACTTGACCATTGACCCGGCTTTACCTGGATTTTGAACATTTGTTTTAGATCCATGTAAATGTTGGCAGATTTTAGTTTTCCATTCTCAAAATGTAGAATTAGTCTGTTTCTCATTAATCTCCAGCATAAGGCTGCAAGTCGCCTACACCTATAACTGTACAAACAAATAAATGCCAAAGAATATTTTAATAGCAAACAATACAGCCACACCCATAGACTGTATATATAAATGGACATAGCAAACCCGCTAACCGCTGCGCTCCAAACAGGAACTCTACATGATCCTGGTATTTTTATTTTGCTTTTTTGTCCCTAAATCAAGACATGAACATTAATAACAGACAAATCAGGCGCCTTCTTTCCCCGAGGTCGCTCCCGCTAGCGTTAGCAACAGGTTTGATTGACAGGGTTGCTAAGTGCCCGCTCCCTGCTAACCAGCTGTGCGGATGGGAAGGGGCGTTACCATCAACAGCCTGGCTCCGGATTGGCTCTTCGGTTGCTATGATACTCACGGTCGATACTCGGCTTTAAATGGTTCCCTATAACTGCTCCGGCCTCGATGAGCTTCATTTGACTGGAGCCGGACGCTGTGGGTGACTTCTTTACACAGTCTATGGCCACGCCACACAAATGTTGACTTCCATTAAACATAATTATTTTTGGGATGCCCTCTGAATTGTTCTATTCCACGTCGTCATACAACACCATTGAATTCGTAATCACCAGGTCGCCGTAGCGAGTCCGGGGGCTGTCAGCGTTAGCTCCGCACACACTCCAGTTGAACCAAATGAGATAAGCCTTGTATATGGGCCTTTTATAGATATCACCAACCAGCGTTAACCTAACCCGGACCTCCACACCTGACTTCTTTACATAATTGAGACTGTCCAGTGCATGTCATTAGCATATTCAATGGCCATCCACTCCAATCCATCCCGGGTCGTTAGCCCTGTCTGCGGGGCTAATCACCATCTCCTCTGGATAAAGTTAGCCAAAGTGAGAGCATCACCAGAATGAGAGAGTTAAATATTCATGCCCCACTGCGGTGTAATATCCTCGCAGTGATGTGTGAACCCCGCGACCTCGTCATAATCGCAGACTAATCGCGCGGTCACACTGTAAAGCAGTTCGCTGGATGCTCTGGTTTGATGAGGGTTTGACACATGGAAGACAAGAGCTTCACTATGTGCTCAGAAACTGACCATTAATAATAGTGCCGTGATAAAGAATGGTTCTCCGGTTGAAATGTAATTACTTTTTGCTAATTACCAAGTTCACCTGACGAAGCTGCCATCGCCTTTTCCTACAGAACTGAATGGACTTATGACTTGCCTCTCAATCTTAACATCATAAACTTGTTTTTATGCGTCGCAAACATGGACTGTATATGTAAATGAGCGTAGCTAACCTGCTAGCCGCCACGTTCCAAATAGGAAGTGATCATGGGCGCACTTCCGGCTCCAGCGACTCCAATTCACTTTACACTTAAAAACTGTGTCCTCTCTCTGTAACTGCTGCTGTCAGACTCGTCATTTTGGTCTTAAATGTTCGTATTAAGCGGCTCTACGTGATCCTGTCTCAAACTGTGGTTCAGGTAGGCCACGTATGTTGGCGCAGTATTTCTCTAGCTTTTAGTAGCCTGCTTCTGACCAAGGCCCTGCCAGAGCCGCCGCATTTTCAGAAACCAACAACCAACCAACAAGTGACCCGTGCCACCAAAACATCCCCAAACAAATGTGTGTCACGGCTGAACGGGCGCTAATGAGATGCACATATTTTGAAAAAAGGCGAAAATCTTTTAAACCTTTAAACTTCTACTACGTGAAAGTGCCTCTCAGGAGCAAACCCAAAACCCAAAACCCATGACTGAGCCCGAAGTCACTAAGAAACAGACTTGTCAACGGTGATCCTGGCTCAACACCTGCAGCTGGTTCCGGGCACAATCTTGGTTCCTAACGATAATTATTATATTGACTCATCGTTCAATATATGATATATGGAATAATCATTTGTGGGGATCAAGTTTGGGAACTTTTTGTTATTTTTCCTGTTCTACGATTATAAACATATTCTAGAGTTTTGGGAATAATTCTACTTAAGGATTATTGTGTCAGTGGCATAATTTAGTTTCACTATTATCGATTATCGTATATTTTTTCTTAAGCAATATTTCGTACTTCAGAATTTGTTATCATGACGGGCCTATTCCTAAGCCCAAGGCACCGATTAAAGGTCAAATGTGAATGAAAGATTTCCGCACCAGGACAATGATTCCATATAGAAACGCTGCATTTATGATAAATAACTCTTTTCCCTTTTTATCACAATGCATTTTTAGTCAAACTTTAAAGAGCACTCAATGCCTTCCAACCACAGACTGTATGTATAAATGGACATAGCTAACCTGCTAGCCGCCGCGTTCCCAATAGGAAGTGATCATGGGCACACTTCCGACTAGCCTCAGTGAGCTTCATTTGACCGGAGCCGAACGCTGTGGGTGACGTCGCACTCGCTTAGTCCACTTCTTTACGCAGTCTACGCTTCCAACCCGAAGTCGCTAAAGCTAAAAATAGTCTGGACGATAGCATCTACAGCACGAGACAGCAGATTATTCTTATTCCACGGCCGTGTGAACCCTTTGACCCCATTATGATGGCTGATAATCACAGCGGTCACAGTGTTGCGTCGATCTGCGGAGACGGCTCGCCCGGATGCGTTTCCCACACACACGCGGACGACGCAAACCCGGGTACACGTTCTCGCCGTATCCTTTAAACTAGTGACAGACAGTTAATTTTCAGCAGGTATGACATCACTCGATTAATAATGGAGCAATTAATTTTGACCTATTAGACTGGTGAATTCGATTAGATGGAGGAATGTGGCCACGCGATAATATTACTTCTCGGGGCGGAGGTGCGGATGGGGTTGGCGGTTTGGGGACGGAATTCACTTATGTCTGCCAGTCAGGGCTGACACAAACCCCGCCGTCTAATTAGAACAATGATAAATGGTTATATTGATATGATAATGAATCTTTACCCCGGCCGGGCCCCGCGTTCGCCGTAATGTACTTGACGTTCCATAGTGCCAGACTCGTGATGTGAGACGATGTGACAGCAGACAGTGTATTAGATGAAACTTTCATATTGATGACACACTTAGCCACATGGAAGTCACTGGTGCATTCAAGGTACCTTTGAAGCAGCGTCTGTACGGAGCCGTATTCGCCGCATAAAGACTGTATATGACTTTTAAATATGTATGATGTTGGGATAAAGACGCAGGGGCAAACAAAGGAGCTTGCATTGTAAAAACATGAAGATTTTTACTTTAATCTCCGCCGGCGTAGCATCTGAGCTACTTGTGTAAACGCTTTTGACCTTTTTTGAACTCACAGCTCTCATCAGTCATCAAACGATATTTCAACATTTTGCGTACTATTTGAATACTGGGCGCTTTTTACAAATGAGTTTTGTTATGAAATCATTACTTTTTCAGAGCTGGTGGGCATAGCTAACTAGCAAGATGAATACATGGTAAAGAACGCACACGCAGCTACGCACAGTTAGCTTCTGGCGCTAACCTCCTAATTAAACTACAATGCAAGCACAACACGGGAATATAGGGTGCATCCGTCTAACTCTTAAATGTCTACCAACGTATCAGATGCTCGTGTTGAGACGTGATGGGAGTGGACAGGGATGGCATGACACCTCAGTGCCACTCTACCGGGCAGGCCCCAAGCTTCTGTAGAACCTCCACTGACTGATAGCTGGGTGCATTGGTGTAATTGGTTGTTGTCTTGTATTGTATTTACCTTGTTTTGTTCACCAGTGTCAGGTGTAGTCATGTAGTTGAAATTAAAATCACAGTTGTTGGAATATTAACCTTGTTCATGTTTGTATGTATAAGCCCAGTGTCATTTTTGTTTTAAAAAAAAGTCATGATTTGGAGTTTGTTAGGCTCAAGTCTTAAAATGCGTTTGGAGATTTGATGTTGTCAGCCATATGACAAAATGTTGCACAGCTTTCACAGTTCAGTTTCAGTCCTGATCTGAACGCAGTTTACAGTGGTTCATCTTAATTCCATAATCATGAAGTGAATAAACTCCCTGATCCACTCGGCCTCTGTGAACCTGCATAGTTCCAAAAAGATCCTCGACCTTTGCTCAGGCCTTTTCTTTTCAACCCATCAGACAGTGACTCAGCTCCAGACTCTAGATTTGAATCATTTTACTAGAAATTTGAAAAAGTACATTTTACATAATCAAATGTGTCGACATCAGTGCATAATTTGTACGTAGCAGTAGCTATGTAAATCTGTTACAAATCATCTTTTCTTTTGTAAGATTCATGAATTTGTACACGGTCCCTGACAAATAAAGAATAAAGAAAGAAAGAAGTGAAATTGAAATCAGGGTTAAAAACATGATCAGTTATTTAGCCAGTTCTTTGCATTTGTTCAAAGAATGAAATGGTAGGAACCAGTGGGAATCTTTACTGTGCTTTGAATAACTGGCTTCAAAGCTAAATTATAATCTAGATACTACTACTACTACTACTACTA
>JACM01037615.1:0-23908 GCA_000787095.1 Periophthalmodon schlosseri
GTGTAGAGTGTGTGTAGTGTGTGTGTAGCGCGTGTAGTGCGTGCAGTGTGTTCTCTCAGTGCAGTACTCACAGTGAGGTTGTCCCTTAGTAGCTGCATGATCAGCGTGCTGTCTTTGTACGAGTCCTCGTTCAAGGTGTCGAGCTCCGCGATGGCCTCGTCGAAAGCCTGAGAACAGCAGACAGACAGGAGTAAGAACAGAGCTCTGAATAACTTATGGTAACAAGACCATCATGTTTGCTACTTAATCACTTTAGAGTAAAGGCCAAAAGACTGCAAATATGATGTTTAGCACCTTTTTGACCTGACCTAAATTTAGACAAGGAACGCAAAGTGTTTCAATTCTCAAAACTTGCATTGACTTTTTTTTTTTTAGCAATGACCGTCAGATCAAGTAGTGAAAGAAGCCAAGTGTCCTCAAAATGGAATACCTCAAAAATACTATTAGTGAAGTGCAAGTAAAAAGTACAAATGTATTTGCAAGAAATACTGAAAACATCCAATTTGTGTCTGTACAAGTTAAATCTTTAAATCAAGTACAGTAATAAAGAAAACTGAAAAATATGTCAGCTGAATTTTTATTGTACAATTACCTCAAATGTTACTGAAATAAGTACACGTAACTCATGACTTCCTAGCTCTATGTTCATGTTGTTTAAATGTTGCGTGCTGTCCACCAGAGGGCGTCGGGCGTACCTGCTTGGCCAGAGTGCAGGCCTGCTCCGGGGAGTTGAGGATTTCGTAGTAGAAGACGGAGAAGTTGAGGGCCAGACCGAGACGGATGGGGTGTGTGGGCTGCATGTCCTTCTTACTGATGTCAAATGCTTCCTGGTAGGCCTTCTGTGAGTTCTCCACCGTTTCTACACGACAAAATAAACACAAACATTACGACTGATACTTCGCAGTGACAGCATGCTGGGGGGGACCGCATGTATGTCTATGGCAGAAGTTTCAGCCGTTACCATGGTGACAAAACGCACAAATTAGCAAACACAACCAGATATGTTTTTGTTTTTTTTAGATTGTCTTAAAACATTTAAAACAGCACATTTTTAGGGAAGCCTGTGAACAATACAAGCGCTCATGGTCATGGTTAGGTGTTTGATTTTGAACAAAAAAGGAGTTAATGACTAACTGAAAAAACAGCTTGTGACTAATGTCTAACGAGGCTCTGGTGTTACTCATGTGGAAGAGTGAGTGGGGACTCCCTAAATGTTTGGCATTTCATTACAGGGTGGGACTAGCGCTCCGTGTCCAAAAAGCCCTAAATTTAACCAAATTAACTGTTCCTAAACCTAACCCTAACCCGCACGATATATCGCTACAGAGAAACAGTGATAAACGATAATATTGAAACAACTTTACGCCCCTAATTATGATTTAAATACTTCAAGATAATCCCAGTAAACCATTTTTTAAATAGACTGTTTCATTAAAAGACATGAGCTGCAATAAATGAACAGCAGAATGTATCAATAATTAGCCATACAAGGGACTTATTCACCCCTCTACACCTCAAATCTTACCGTATTACACCAAAAATACCCCAAATCTCCCTACTTTTACAAAGAAAAATTACTCATGATAAATACTGAGGCCCAAAATATATTGTTCCAGCTTTGAACGGTAAGTCAATATAGTAATTATCATGACAGGCCCACATTTGCCAAAAAAGCAGTTTTTTTCCATAGCTTAAAATGTTTGGTGGCCATTTGGTTGGCTCTACTACAGACTATAGAATAGGGGCATTCTGTTCACAAAACACTGGACAGTCTTGTTCTGGGCTAAAATGTGTTCAAATGGAGGATATACGGTACAGGAGGGACAGTATATGGACAAACAATTCCAAAAGATCAACATCGTCTTGTGAGAAAGTGGCACAGCATGCTAGCTTGCAACATTATAAAAGATGCACTGCGTAACCTTTGTGGTGGAAATTACAGGTCAGATGTTTGGAGAATGGAAAACAGGCAATCCCACAGTAAGAATGCATGTTTTCCAAGGTATTTTTGAATCATAAAAACACCCGTAATTAAATAAATGCTAGATGGGCATGTTGTGGAATATTCCAGGCAAAGCAATAACATCTCCATGGAGACGAGCATGCAGCGGACACGTTACCAGAAGTCACACCTTCAAGACTACCCACAAAGAAATGACTAGAACTAGACCACACTTTGCACTCTTTAAAGGGCCCGTACCTGATTTGAATTCCTTTTTGTTGAGATAAACGCTCTTTACATCATGCATTATATGGTAAAAGCTGCTAAATAAGAAAAAAATGAGACTGTAAAATATAATCTATTCATTTTAGGCTGTGGGCCGGAAGCGTCTCTCTGCTTTTTTCCATGAAAACATAGGTCTCCATAGAGGGAGGACAAAGAATTCAACATATAAGAATAATTTGAGTGTGAGAAGATGGTCAACATTTGCAGAGATCTTGTGTGTCCAAGTAATGGCTTTATGCTTCTAGATTAGTTTAAGATTTCCTGAAATTACGCTTTTGTGCAAATGGACTAATTATTCTGTTGGTTTCCTTCCTTCGTGGATGCTGGTTGTTTAATACGTTCGTAAAGTTGTTAAAGATGGGTCCAAAGTACAGATTTTATTGTATTCCCAGTAGAGACGCATAATACAAGTCTCAAAAAACATAGTACATAGTAAACGCAGAAAGTAATCTTGCTGCTCATTTTATACCGTGGCCCACAGAGCACATCTTCAACTTTTGCCGTGCACCAAACCATGAGCGAAGAACAGGTGGGCGGGGTTTGAGTCAGCACAAGAATATTTCCAGATGTGCTTTTGGCTGATGGCAGAGGAAACGTCACGCATTGTGATAGCTGCCCGCTGTTTGTGCCTCAGAGAAAAGTTGCCAATTACCAAAAAAAATTGTGAAAAATTTGAGTGGCGACAAATGTATTCAGATTCCCTGATAAATGTAGATGATGTCCGCAGAAAACGGGCTCCTCCCTCAGTGTGGATCCATCAACTGCAGCAAAAAGGCTGTTGGCTCACTGCTTATTATACATTTTCTCAGGTAATAAATACAGAAGCTACTGGCTGACATTACTACAAAGTATCGTGGGAAAATGGTGCATTTTCAAGAGTGACAGAAAAGCTAATAGTAGGTATAGAGTGAAGAACTATAAGGAAACAAGTAGGGATGCACCAATATCACTTTTTCCAAAACGAGCACGAGTACTTGTTTTTGAGTACTTGCCAACACCAAGTATTGATACCAGACAGTTTTTACAGGGGTTGTATTACAGTGGTAAATCTAAATGATTGTTTTTCATTATTTATTATCCAATATTTTCATTACCCAGTTTATTGAGATTGAGTACGAGTATGAGCACCTGATATCGGAACCGATACCCAAAGTGCATCCCTTGGAACAACTGCAGGACACTATCCCAGAGGTGTTTGTGTGTCATGGTGCAATATCACAGCAGCAGAGAGGACTAAATGGGTGGGGCCAGAAGTGGGTAGTAGTATTCCGTTAATTGAGTAACTTTTTAGAGGAATTGTACTTTTCAGAGTACTTTTACCCCTACTTGAGTAATACGTTTTACTGAAGTAACAGCACTCTTATTTTGGGTAATCTTCCCACTGTGACAAAAGCTTTATGTTGACAATATGAAATGATTTGAATATTTGTGTTTCTTGCAGTGCTCCTTCAGATATGATTTAGTTTCTTATTTTGTTTCTATCCTTCGAAAATACTAAATTTTGTGCATTATTTGTTTTGTCCTTGCATTTACAATAACTTTAAACTATGAATCATATGTTATCTCCAGACAGTTACTCTTTAAGTTACTCTTACTTGAGTAGTACCTTTCTCAAATACTTTTTTTACTCATGTAATTTCTTGGACCACAACTTTGTACTTCTACTTGAGTAATATTTTGAAGTAACGTTACTCTCACTTGAGTAAAATTTTTGGCTACGCTACCCACCTCTGGACGGGCTAATGGTTCAACCTAAAACACGTTCCAGACTCATGGTTTGAAATCAGGTACAGGCCTTTTAAAGAGAAGCTTTTGTGTCAGACAGAATGCCTTGGGATCATTGACTTATGAATCATCATATCGGGCCACCCACCTTTCTTGTTGTCCCCTGACGCCACCTCGGACAGGTATCTGTAGTAGTCGCCCTTCATTTTGAGGTAGAACACCTTGCTCTCGGCAGCAGTGGCATTTTTGATGAGGTAAGCGTCCAGCAGCTCCTGACAAGAGACAACACGCATGAAGGAATCACATTAGAGAAGCTGTGGTCAAAGATTCACACCAAGTTACACCCGTGGTCTGTATAAAGAAGTGGACTGAGGGAGTGTGAAGTCACCCATAGTGTTCGGCTCCAGCCAAATGAAGCTCACGGAGGCTAGAGCAGTTATAGCGTCTAATTTGGAGCAAAGTTCCATATTTGGAATTCTGACTGTGAATATCATAGCAACCAAAGAGCTCATCCAGAGCAAGCTGGTTGAATCTACACGCCCCTTCCTACCCACACCGCTGATTTGTCAGGGGGCAGGAGCTTAATGTGCAGTCTTTCTCAGGTGTGACTGACAGCATTGCTATTGGTCTGTTATGCCAAATCATGCCCCATGCTCACGTCTTATTTGGAACATGGCAGCTACAAGATTAGCCATGTCCATTTATATATATACAGTCAATGGTTACATCACACAACATATTTGACTAATTAAAATTCTAAAGCCAGATGATCATTTAAACCCTTGTCTAGACCTGGTTTAAAGACAACATATTATGCTTTATTCTATATAGTTAAAGTCCAGCTTTTGGCTTTAAGCATCTGCTGACACCTGGTATCAACCGATGCCAATGCAGAGACTGAAAACAGCATTTCCAAAAATAAAATAAGACGAAACTGATCCAAATGTATTATGTAGTTATCTCTCAAGTAACTGCTGAACTGCTTTGTGCAAATAAAAGTTCAAACATTGTGGGACTTTCTCGGACAACTACGACCAGCAAATAGTCTTATTGCATCGATTTATATGTCAAACAAGGATAACCGACATTAGAAGCCGGTATCTGATCCAACAAATTTTTCAGTATCATCCCTGGCATGAATCACTCCAGGTATCTAGTTTCATTTGAACTGCTCATGAGATAAGGGTGTCAAAAAATAGATACCCACAGTATTCAGTGGTGCTAGCAGGGATTAAACCGCTAACCATCACGTTAATGGGCCAATGTTGACAGATACTGCAGCTCAAACTGTAATCAAAATATTTTTCCAAATTTGCCAGAGGAAGCAGAAATGTTGTAGTAATAGTAGATTGGAAATTGCACTACTGTTACAAAAATCATCTACTTTGAAAATACATGGATTACCTGTACCAAAAACTACTACATACTGTATTGTGAATGCACTCTTGATCGTCCCATCCTCTCACTGTTGCCATAGCAGCAGTCTCCACTCTGTTACCATGGCAACAGTTGCCACAGACCCTCTCCTCAAAAAAAAAAAAAAAAAAAAAAAAATCACCCATGAATTTATGATCGCTGCGCTGTACATCACAAACTCATCTCAAATTTGGCCACAAGGGGGCACAAGGCAGCAAATTCAATTGAGGGTTTTGGTTTTTTTTTATATAGGAGTTTTTGGGCAGGGTGTAGCAATATCTTTTTTACTCTTTTTGTCAAAAATATAACTGGATTGCAATGTACTTGTATTTTATAGTCAATCTCAAGACAGTGAGTAGAAGTAGCCATAGTAAAAATAAACAGTAACAAGTAGTAAGGGTTAGCAGTATCAGGCGTTCAATATGTGTAGTGTACTACTGTGGTCACAGTCCACAGTGTGGTCACAGTAGTACACTTGCATATAGTTGCTTTTGAGTATAAACTTGACTTTAATGGGCCAGTACTAGTAGTAATAGTAACAGCAGTGGTTGTGTTTGATAGTAAGTGGTACTAAAATATATATTATATATACACATTCTTATAATTAAAAAAAAAAAGCCTACATCAATGAGCTTTACTTTGGAGGGTGCAATGTTATGTCGTAGTAGTAACAGCAGTAGCAGTAATTTGTTACCAAGTAGTATTAAATATATATTCTAGTAGTAGTTGTTGTAATAGTAGTGATGGGACGAGATCTCACGGCACGAGATCGCACGCATGAGAAAAATTATCTCACGAGACTTTATCCTCTGTCTTTACTTTTGCCATGAAAGGATTACACCTCGCTCAGGCTCTGGAAAGTATCTTTGATCAGCTGAAACTAAAAGACAGACAGAACACTTTAAACTCTGCCCAGTTTAGATTTTGTAGTGACAGAACCAATATTGATGCAAACAATCATGCTAAAATGGTTAAAAAAGACATTTAAAAAAAAAAAAAAATCGCAAAATATAACCAAATATACGCGCATCTAAAAAAGATCCACAAAGAGATATTTAGGCCTTCTTCATCCATAACTTAGTTTAAAGTAAGAAAGATGGAGATAGAGAAGCACTCCTCCCCCATCTGTGTCCCTCTCAGAACAGTGTGCGTGTAGAGCAGCAGCAGCAGCGGGGGAGGAGGGGGAGGAGAGGAGGAGCTCGAGCCACCGGGAGAGGAGCAGGTCCAGGTTTAGTCTCATCATTTAAATTATAAAATGATCGTATACAGAATATATAGTAATAATCTGAAGGGATGCATGTGTTTAAATAGGCTGTTGACTGAAGTCTGTTTGAAGCATAAAGGCTGCTTATTTCATTTAGGCTATTCAAAACATAGTGAAAATTATTTATTTTGGTCATTTTTATAATCAACACATAAAAATACATCAAAAAGACAATGTATAAAAATTAAACATATGAAAAATCATGTGACCAAAATTGTGAATTGATCTGATTATTGTAAATGATTTCAACATCTCATCTCATGTCTCGTCTTGTCTCGTGAAAATTCTGTCTTGTCCCACCCATAAGCAGTAGTGGTAGTAGAATATATTCTTCTAAATACTACATAATATAGTACCCGCGAAAGCTCTTTTATCATGTAGTGTAGCAGCAGCAGGATAGTAGTGTTTGCTACCATGTAGTATTTAAATTGCATATATTCTTGTAAGTAAAACCACGTAACAGCACCCACCAAAACTCCTTTATGTTGCTGCTCTAGTAGTAGTAATAATAATAGCAGAAGCAGTGTTACTCAAGATAAGAATATATTTTTTAATAGTACTTACTAGCAAACATAGCAGCCACCAAACCGTGTGTAGTAGTAGTAGTAGTAGCGGTGGTAGTAGTGACAGTGACAGCAGTGATATCAGTAGTAGTAACAGCAGAAGTAGTGTTTGATAGTAAGTAGTATTAAAATATATTCTTATCTTAACCAACATAGCAGCCACCAAAGCTCCTTGTGTGTAGTAGTAGTAGAAGTAGCGACAGGAGTGATAGCAGTAGTAGTAACAGAAGTAGTCTTTGATAGTTATAAGAATATATTTTAATACTAATTACTAACATAGCATCCAAAGCTCCTTGTGTGTAGTACCAATAGTAGTAGTAGTAGTAGTAGTAGTAGTAGTAGTAGTAGTAGTAGTAGTAGTAGTAGTAGTAGCAGTAGTAGCAGTAGTAATACCTGGTCCATATCCAAGTAAAAGCGTCTTACCGAGTACATGATTATTAATCTAGTCCGAGTGTTATGTTTATTAGTCTAGTGTTAAATCATTTCTAAAATACTGGTGATGTTCAATGAATTAAAAAATGCACTACTTAAAACAAAGCGTTCCAACAGCCCGATGAACAGCAGAGTGGAGATAATGAGATCTATTTCTGTTCTCACATGTGGGTCAAGGTCATACTCTCCCACTGTCACTCCTCAAGACTCTGCTTTTAACGTGTCCTCCATCTCTACCGCATCTGCACTGATCTTACCCACATCAAGAAAACTGTGCTAAAGGTCCTGGGGCAGACTGGCAGAGAAGTGGCTGCCGTTCTGTGTCTATGACCTCTCTGAAATCAATACTTTCAAATAGGTGAGGTTGGAGGTGTGTCTTGTTCAAGGACACAAAGACGGTGTAGAGATGCTTCTAGGAGTGATGCAAAATTGAATAGTTTTTGTGTATATTTGTCAAAATTCAGAATTCAGATTTGACTATATGCTGAAATTGCAAAACATTCCTGAAGTGCTTCTCCTGGTTTAAGCCCAATTTAGTTCTAGTGTAGACTTGGTTTGGGCCTAGTCAGGTTATGTCCTGTTCTAGTTCACATTAAGTACGGTGTGATCTTTGTGCAAGTTTGAACACACCCAAAGATTTGTGTTGCTATATAAAATACAATTAAATAAAATTGTTATTGTTGAATTATAGTGCCCTGGCAATATTTTGTAGCCACATGTCTGGAATAACCTAAAACTGAAGACGATTAATTAGCCTTTAGTTGAAATGCAAGTCTTTAATGTTTTCCATTTATGACCATTCAAATAGCGGTTTAGCTGAACTGTTCACTCATAAATGATAAATGGTCATATTTATATCGTTAACCTCCAATGGAAACTCTCTAAGACCTGGAATCAAACCCCCAACCACCAATGTCCAGTGGATGTGACCTCTCAGCTTCACCAATACCAGAAGCAAGATTCGAACCAGCAATCTTTGGATCAGTGAACGAACATGCTACTAACAAAGCCACTGTCAGCCCAAAGTTGTAGTAGCATTTGAAAGCATTTACCAGCACATCCTTGCAGATATCGTCAAGCTCCTTCTCGATCTTGATGCGGTAGTCACGGGCCATCTGCTTCTTCTTCTCATTCCCGGAGTCGGCCTTCCCCTCGATACTGGAGATGACACGCCAGGACGAGCGGCGCGCGCCAACCTGGCAACACAACCACACTTTACAACACCACAATACTGATATATGAGGAAGGACATGGTGTTAGTGAGACTTACAGTGTGCTTCAAGAGTGATGTATTTTATATTGTACTACCTGCTGTGAAGGATAATCATGTTAGCCCGTACTGGCCCACTATGGCAAAAGTTCAAATGCATGTAAAATGAAAAAACAAAAAAAACCCCAAACGTATCTGTACCATTTACTTTATTTACTAACTTATATAAGTACATTTTAAATGGTTCATTTATCGTGCATATTTTAAAGACTTAATTCTAACACTGTTTTTGTAGGACAAATAAACAATCTTTCTCTCATTTTAAAATATATATATTTTTAGATGGTTGACTACATTAACATTTGTGCCAGTGTTCAGTCCGGTAGATCTGGTGATCTGTGCATGTGCTAAACATGTGCAGTTTGTTATTAGGTTAGCTAACAACTCAAGTTCAGGAGGACTGTCTGTTCCTACACCGTTTTCCTTTTAATGACCAAGTGTAGCAGAGTTATAAATAAGGTTATGGTTAAAGTTAGGGTTAGGAAATGGTTAGAGTTTGGTCGGGTTGATCTAGCACTAACCTCGAATTACACTATGAGTGTGTATACAACATTATCTCATAACATGGTGTTAAACTACTGAATATGGTGTTTGCTTGTTATTAAAATATTGAATAAATTCAGTTAAATGCAGGTATCTTTTAGACAAGTTAGCTTTTTGAGGCTGAGCTGTAGATTAGATGTAGGGGCAGATCATCTCACAGGTGAGATGATCTGACGATGAGATGAAAATTTTACACAAATAAAAGTTTAAACATTTCCCATGAACCCACATTTAATGACAAAGTAAGACATTTTTCCCCAAGTACATTTTTCAACTCAAATTCAACTCCAACAGAATTATGTTCATGGTTTCCTCAGTGAGAAAGAGTCCCTAAAGTAGACACCACACAAACAAATATTTTTTACACATTAAACTGGACAAAATCTCATGTTAGTCCTTTACAAAGCCATGTGTCAATAGCACCATCCCGTCACCAGTACCACAGACAAACAGCAGTGCACGTTTTACACTTACGGTACATACTTAGGGCCATTCCTCTCTCCATCTGCTCACATCACATAACAAGAATATATTCAATAGCACCATCTAAAACAAAATGATATATTTGGAAATCTAGAAATCAAACAGACTGAAAGCTTCCTCTAGGGCCCACGAGACACATGGCCACATGGCGGCTCAGTATCACATTTTGTTATCAAGGATGGGCAATATATTGTATCAGCCAATAGATATGATTCTTCCATATCGGTATTAGACGATATCAATATTCAATGCCGATATTCAGTCCGATTTTTTTTTTTGCTGCTCCATTCTGTGTGTGCCCCTTTTGAACAGACTAATGCGTGATATGGCTGTATATTTACATAAACATGTAACTAATTATTTTATATTCCAGAGAAACACATTGTAAAGTACATTTTTAGTTGCTACTTTAACTTAATATAAATTTATGGCTCCTCGCTTTGGATTTTAAAAGCTAAATATCGGTTATCAAAAAATCCATATCAGCCCATTTGTTATACGTGTTATACATGTTATAACTCATCTGAAAGAGCAGCTGGTCACTTCACAATTTCTGCATTTCATAGACATAACAATAACAACCTTGAATATCTTAAAATTTTAAAGCTGCACTACGCAACATTTTTAGTCAAGGGTCCGCCACTTGCTTGTCTCCATGACACCACAGGACGCCCTTACCCCTAAAGGCTAAAGTGGCGCCTCTGAGGTCGGTCAATTCACTCAAACTGGCGGCCATGTTGGAAGCTCGAGGTTTGTGCTGGCCATAGCTCTTTTAGTGCCCTAGGAAAGATTTCTAATGGCACCCCCCGCCTCCATCCACGGTAAAACGTAATCTAATATTGAGTACTGCTCTTTTGGTCATTTCTCCATGAGTAAGAGGCAGATTAACCAAAAATAAATACGGGCTAAAACCATTGTCACAGGTTGAGTCGGGCAATAGCTACTTTGAGGCAAGCAGGTGGCAGACTTCAAACCGGAAAAGTTACATAGTGCACCTTTAACTTTTGGTTTTTAACTGATGCATCTGTTGGGCCTAAACGTATTTCAACTTTTTTTTTACCCAAATCCCCCTCTCCCCCATGTACACTCGCGCAGTACGTACCACGTTCTTGTAGGCGACAGACAGCAGGTTGCGCTCCTCATTGCTCAGCTCGCTGTTCTGTTCGGTCACGGCCTTCATCGCCGCCGCCATGTCGTCGTAACGCTCGGCCTGCTCCGCCAGCTTGGCCTTCTGAACCAGGTCGCTCTTATCCATCTCGCCGCTGTGGGATGAAGGGAAAACTGTTACAAATTATATCGGAATGGTAAACTAGCTGCTAATGCAAACCAGTGTGGCCTGTTGAATACATTATCAAGATGCTAAAGTAAAATGAATGTGCTAAACCAACACAGACACCACAATATTGATTACAATTTTTTATCCCATTTCTTTTTTTTCTTGTTAAAACACAAAAAAAAAGTCAAATCTATTCTTCTGATGTCTGCACTCTACTCCAAACCACGTTTCTGCAGCCAAAGGATAGGCTTGTAGACATCTCCATTAAAAAGCTCAAATTTGACCATTGACCATTTGAAACAACTGGATTTCAATTCAGTTGAAAGCTGATTGCATGGCCCTAGTGTATTCTTGTAGTCGACTATTGCGATTGTTGTTTTATTTGGTGTTAGCACGGCATCCACTGGCAATAGAGGGAATGAACCATGAAAAAGCAATGAGACTGACATGCTAATATAAGCACAGTTGTAAGGAACAGAATTTGACGTCAGAAATGCTCAAAATGATGATTTATGAATTTTAAATCTGCACAGGATTTTCTACCTGTGACGTAACAATCCAGAGAAAATTGAAACAAGAGTGGAGTGACTTCTGGGGTTCAACAAGAATCAATGAAGCAAAATACAACTCCAGGCATGTTTTTGATGACGGAATGTTAAGATGGTTAAAGCTCAAATAAGTTAATTTTGTATAACGTGTCCTAAATAAAATATGCATCACTTTCAGCATAATGAATCTATGGAATTGCATCTCAGAATTGCATAATGTTGCATATGAAACATCTAAATACAAGCTGTTTTCCTGCTTTTGGCCTGTCTGTATTCCGCTGTATTATTTATGACCCATCTTAATGTAAAAGCGCTGTACGTTGGCATCAGTGCTGGGTTTTGCTGTGTCTTTAGTGGGGCGTGCAGGAGCTAAATGAGTCCAGGCAGTGTCCTAGTTAAAAGCTCACAAATTCATCTGGAGTTGGAACCCCGGGGGCCAGAACAGAGGAGCAGGTCTGTCCAACTACACTACAGCCTATTCCACTAAAACTGAGCAAGCATTTTAAATACATTTAGAGAAATAATGTGGGAATTTACAAGTAGATTTGAGAACTGTAGAATTACTCAAATTTTAAATCGAGATTAGGTCATTTCAAATTGTCTTTGATCAGCTTGGGTCTTTTTAATGGAGAGGTCTACAGCCAGTCCTCTGTCAGTTTAAGTATGAGATTTCAGAATTCAGTTTTTGGGGAAGAATTTTGACCATTGTGTTAATTAAAAGTATGTGTTGTTTATTTTCAGGAAATTAATATTGAAAGATATAAGAAAAAAATATTTAAACTCATGATGAATCAAAAGGGGACAATAAATGTGACATTTTATTTTAATTTTATTATTATCGCCCAGTCCTACTAATTCATAAGGAGACTAGGGATGGGCCAATAGAAAGAAAGCGATTTCCCATATTTGGCCTGCTGCTGTGGCCAATAACAATAACCGAATTTTAAAAATTCATAGCAAGGTCCATAAATTTATCTTTAGTTGAAGTAAAGATCAAATTAACTTTTCACTTACCAATATCGACAAAATTGATCGATATCAGCCGTTAGTGATATTGGAAACTATTTATTTATTTATTTATTTAAGGACACTAACCACGATTAACACAGGTCTAAACTAGGACTTAACAAAATCCAGGACCAATCAAGAATTAAACCAGACCTAAACCAATTCTAAATCAGGACTAAATAATAGGGCTGTCACGATTAAAGAATTTTTGTTGCAATAACTTTACATGCTTCAGCACCGCAGTGTGGTGTATGCAGTGTATGTGGTACAGCACATAGGCCCATAATACATGTAAATTGGGGTTGTCCATGAAAAATGGCGATATAAAACAACAGCCGGGCATGAGTGACAGACCCGCGCGTGTGCACGTGACAGAAAAAGACACTTCTGAGCTGAGTTACGAGGATATATTATTATGTTATAACGCTGCCCTGCACTAAACTCATGTGGGAGCTTGTGGACAATTGACGGCTCCGCGGCTCAGGTTATCGAATGCTGAGCTAAACTTCTCGTGGTTTTAGCGCTGCCCGATGAGTGGATTTGCATTCAAGTCTGCCGCTCCTCCAGTAAGTAACACGTAAAGCCCATACACCCACAGTAAACCCCCTTCTGCTCGAGGCTTGACTTTGACTGGAGGGACGCTCTAGCATTTAGCTTTAGCACCGACATGGCTTTTCTTAAGGCGGCAGAGGCACCTTTTCCTCTCTCATCCCTGTCCTCTGAAGCATATTAACAGCATCTCCGCAGCTTAAAGCCACATAAACACGAATTGGTTCATAGTTGAAAAGTAAAATCACGCTGGACATGTGCATGGAACCTCATTAAAATACGGTTACTGTGGTCACTTCAGCCCTTGTGCGATGTGATTGATCATTGTATTGCAATTTTGCGGTTACCACGACAGCCCTACTAAATAGTACAGAAAGACCAATGCAAAGATAACCCAGGACTAGGATAATTACAGGACAAAATCAGATCTAAACCTGGACAAAACCAGGGTCATCTCTTGCTACAGCTGCCCTGGGGCTGACTAACAAAAACATGGCTGCCAAAATGGCCTCTTTGACCACCTCCAACCACACAATCAGCTACGGTAGGTGAAGTATACAATGGCAGCAGGAACTAGAGAGACAACCTCATGGTTTTAGATCCTAGATACTTATTTGAGCAGCTTTCAGTTCTAAAAAAGTCACATTCACAGGACAGAAATGAACCTTTCCTGAATAGCTTTAGAATGATTTGGAGCTGTATCAGAACAAGTATTGCCACATGGCAATAGAAAAGTACTACAAATGTTGAAAATTACATTCTATTAGTATCGTGGCAACATTAAAAGCCACTGCCACCTGAGCCAGTCCAGAATTACAACCTGGTCTGAATTATATGGCTAAACCAAGTGTAATTCATATCTAAACAAGGACTAAAGAAGGATTTAACCTAACCTATAACCTATGTATACTACCAGATGTGGATTGGTGCACCACAGTTTGAGAACCACTGATTTTAACGTTTTAAGCTTGTATTTAGTATTCATGAGCTGAAAGTGTGTGTTATGTAAGGCACTTGATGTCTTTGTAAATGAGAAAAATAAGGTCACATATTCATATGACAGTGTCACTGAATGGAATGGTTATAATGAAATAAATATAAAAAACAAATCTTTTAGACAATAATAGTACTTTCTTTTATATTCTCATGTGTCCTTATACCTGTGTAATCCCTCAGTGGTGTCTTATACTTCTTCTTGTTCATCCTAAAGATATTCAAGACAGATTCCTTTCTGTGCTGTGAAAGTGACTTTTTAGTATCGATAGCTGCTCAAATGAGTATCTACTTCGGATACTAGTTTTAGTATCGATTAGTACCTGATTTTCAGTACTTCTGACAGCACAAGTAGAGAGGCATCAATGGTCCAAGGGGGGGTATTGCCAAAAATATTAATAAATCCTTTTTGTTTTTACTTTTTAATGAAACACAAAAGGTACTGTAAAGTGTATGATGTTCTTTTGATGCACAGTGAGCAGACAGGGGTCGTGTTTGAACTGGTCTTAGTGAGGATCTGAACTGGTTTTAACTGGGGTTTGAGCCAGTCTTAGCGGGATTTGGACAGGTTTTGGGTGGATTTGCTTAGGTATTCTGCACAGAACAGGAAAGAGACACCATCTATTTTAAACCCTCAACGGGAGCAGCTTATTGTACAGCTATTAATTTAATAATGTAACTTTACGCATGTCATTGGTAACATTAGACATAGTTTGACAATTATTTAGTTGAATATCGAACATAAAAATATTGCTAATATAAAATTTAAACAACATTTAATTTATATAAATCACTTTTCAATAGACCCAAAGCACTTTTCAAACTCAATACTAGGGATGAACAAATGTTTTTTTTGTTTGTTTTTTTTTTGAGCCAATACCGATATCCATTTGTCTTGCTGTTGCGGCCAATAGCCTGTGTTGTGCCGATACCGATATTACGCTTTTAAAATCTATAGTATAGAATACATTTATGTCAAGCTATTGACCTTATTCTGCTCCGGCCACTTTTGCCTCTAAATGCTCCAAACTGCACTGTGGTGGCACTTCCGGTTAAGCGGGAATCCCATTCATTTCAATGGAGAATTAGAAAAAAATTTGCTGCTAAAACATGATATAGTGGTAAGTAGTGCTGATTTGTGTAAAATGTACAGTGTTCATGTGACCAAAAAGTCAACACTGCACCAATTCTCTGGAGGCTTTAAAACAGCTCTGTAGTCCCTATAGAACTTATTTACTGCCAAGATCTGCAGCCCCATGCAAAATAAAGCAACCTGAATAACGATGGCGGTGCCCACAGCAACTTCTGGAATAAGGGGAATATTGCAAACTACTGACCTATCGCTTTTGTGAAAATAATTGCTTTATGGGGGATATAAATTCATATTTTCACTCATTTTGTCTGCTCAAAAAGACAAATCTGACACACTGAAGACACACTGGGAATGACACAGAGATTTGGGCTGTGTTCACTTTGTTGCTCCTTGTAATGTCATTAACATAAAAAGTACCTGCACTGTTCAAAAAGACTGCTTAAATATGAAATACAGGCAATAAGTCACATTCAAACTCCATAAACTGTATAAAAGAAAAGTACGAATACAGAAAGTATTTGTGCCACCATAGTCTGAACAAAATCTATGGGAAACACTGAATGCCAATATATATGGGGAAATCCTCAGATATCGGCGATAACCGATATACCATCACTACTCAATTTGCACACCTCAAATGGGTTATAGATGCATTACAAATATAGAAAAAAAGTAGTCGTAGTAGTAAAAAAAAAAGCCACAGCTGCCATGGGGCTGTCTGGTGAAAACATTGCGTCAGAGTGGATGATCGATGGTAGGAGAGGCCGTTGCAGCAAACACATTCAAGCAGGCGTACTGTATTTATTCTACCTTTTTATGGTCTTGCGTTGTTCTAATCCCACTTGAGCTATTGCTTGTACAATCTACTCATCATCATTGCTTATGTTGCAGTTCGTATTCACCGTGTTCTCCAAAGTCACCATTGGAGCCAGTTTTATCCTGTCCCCTCACCCCGAACAGCCTGAGCAGAGCAGGATGACACACTTACAGAACGCTAGCCTACATACTGGAGTCCTACCGTGGCCCTGGATTTGGCTCCTCCTCGCAGCGCTTTCTTTACCAAGCTGTCACAGTGCAGGGGGATAAAGATAGTTACTAAACGTGCTAACAAAGATTGCATTTGAAGTAGAGATAGGCAGATGTTTGGACTTTTTGGCATATCGGCTATCGGCCTTAAATCTCCATCATAGGCCGATATTTTGTTTAGGTCAATCTGCCTAGAAAATACACACAGAGCTTTATATTAACACTTTAATACAAAGAGACAGCTGCACAAAATGTGACTACACAGCTCTCTTACAGGTTTGTGGTAAAAAAAAAAAAAAAAGGGCTTGGGGGGAGTTTGTAGTAAATTTAAATTATATAATTTGGAGAAAATCAAAATCGCCCCTACACATCGACCCAAAAATATCGGCACAATTGGCACTGGCACCGGCCATGAAAAAACCCATATCGGTCGATCTCTTATTTGAAGAGATAAACCAGGTCTAAACAGGGACTAAACCTATCTAAATAAAACATCACCATAAACCTGCAAGTAAACCAAAACCCAAAGCCGATCTCAAATTGGTCCGAACTGGAGAAGAGAATCAAGGACTAAACCAAGACCAAACAGAACAACCAGGGATAAATAACACTAAATCAGGACAAAATCAGACCCAATAAGGTCTAAAAGTGACTAAATATAAACTTGAGATTAAACCCAATCTAAAATAGTTTAAACCAGAACCATAGAATAAAGCCTAAACCAAGATTAACCCAGTAGTGATGGGCTACCAGAATCTGAACATACCGAATCAAACAAGGCATTAAAAAAATATATAAATTCATATTAAAATAAAAATAAATAAATAAATAAAAATTGGGGGAAAAAAAATCAGATCAGCTGGCGTGAAGCAAAAATAATGATAACATATATGCAAAATGTAAAATTCTTTATATTAGAGGAATTTTAATGCATTTAAATACAAAAATCAATATTGGATTAATATCAATACTTGTCATAGTATTACTTGGTATCTAATTGAAACCAAAATGACTGGTATCGCTCCTCAGTATAGGCCAGGATGACAGTGGTAGGAAGTAGGAATACGCCACATCATCAATAACTAAAACAGGAACAAATGTGTAGTATTACTTTAAAATCGTGTCATATAGTCCATTTTGAGGTAGTAAAATTAGTTCATGTAGGAGTCAACAGTACTGCTAGCACTGTCGTTGTGTTAGGAGAAGCCGAAAAAGTACAAGTAGATGTGATAGTATTTTACACCCAACAAATGGTCTAATGCTGCATCAAATATTTCAACAGATTTTTCTAATTTTAAATGTACTTTTACTTGGTTTTGAATCAATAGCCTTTGAAAATGTGGCATCACTTTGTCAAATGAGTATGACTCTTCCAAGCTTCTGTTCACTTGGAGCGTATCCCAAACTGAAAATAATTTATCAGTAAACGAAGCAATTAGTTAAAACAGCCCTAAAGCGTTGACTAATTTATTACTTTTCAAACTGCCATTTTATCCAGTATTAAGATATAACACAAGATAAGGATTCAGAGTTGAGCTAATTTTGTAGTCAGTGAGCAGCACGAATGTTTGTGTGACCAGGAAAATCAATAAATCCAATCCTGGCAGTCACATTTGAAAGAAGACATATTGTGCTTGTGTCTGCTATATAGTTATAATATACGACACCCGTGGATCATTATGTCATAATTTGCACATTTTAAATCGCAGTAGTCATCTAAAAACACTTAATAAAAGAAACAAGGCCTCGGGTGGATAGCTGTAGATCACACTAGCGAGTAGCCGTTTTCATTTGTACTAAAACGACTATGGGACGCTGCCGAATCCTACGCATATAACCAATTAAGAAAATAAAACTGGAAAACAAAGTAAGTACAGAGCAGCGGGTGTATGCCAGTGGTGGTGAAAATGGGAGCTAATCGGCAAAATGGCGTCTTGAAAATAAGAGATTAAAGATTGCTCAAGCAGGTATGAATCACTCCAAATACAACTCTGGGTGAGTAAATGGTGAGGGGAAAGAACTGTAACATGGTTAAAAGCTCTGGAATGTCGAGTTTGCAGAATAGGTCTGATTTAAGCAATTAGCATTTTGTTGCATGCATTTGTTGATATATTACTAAACCTGGAATTCTAAAAACCTAATTTGTTAATAAAACACGATTTGCCAAAATGTATCCAGATGCATTTTAATTTGAAAGTTTGCTATATTGTCACTGTACTTTTGAGCCGAATTTTCTTCACTAAAGTATTGCTTTAGATTTTTGGTTGCAAGAAATCAGATTCTATTTGAGTAATGGCTTTCGTGCTACTATCCATCTGTTTTGAAGGACCACGGTGGGACAAACAAATGTACATAGAAACGGCTGATGAATCACACCTATTGTCATGTGAGATATCATCTTTAATATCCTCCAGGACACAGATAAAACACAATTTCCTTTCCAACATTTCTTTGTAATGTTTTAGGTGTTGGGCCAACATCAGGTTTGTAAAATAATCTATGCCAAAATGTACTTTATGATTTCAAATTTTATAACATTGTAAATTGACCCTTTGTATATAGTATGTACTAGCATTATCCCAATGCTAAAATTTCAAACTCGATTATAATACTAAGTCCATACTCGATACAGATTATGATACCACAGTGAAGATAAAAAATACTCTTGTGTATGAAAATTACATTCTGTGAACTAAAAAAAAAAAGTACTTTATCTCAACATGAGGCCTTACATTCGTTCTTATAAAAGCTCAAAATCACTCTAAAGCTGTTCAGGAAAGCTCAAATTTTGCCCTGTTAGTAATTTTTTGCAGTATTAATACTTGATCAAATCAGTTCTGGATTTGATATTAGGCTTTGTATAGACTAGTATCTGATTTTCCATACTTTTGACAACCCTATTGTGTAGTCCTATTTAAAGCTGCACTGACTGGATTATTGGATTAATCATGAGTAACCGATTATAGATAAAAATCAATGACTAATTTAATCAATAATAAGGGTCACATGGCATGCGCTGGGAAAAAAGGGTTTAGCGCATATTTTGGTGTTTTGATGAAATTTCATCTATATCTTCTGTCAAGAGTTCTTCAGTCAGAGTTTTAAAATATTACAAACATCTCAAAGGAACTATTGGATAAACCATTTGGAAAAATATAGCCACTGACTAATGGACTACTAAATAATCATAGTTCGGGCCCTACTACTACATTACAACTATCACCGCCACTACACTGAACTCTTGTTGGCCTGTTACTATTGTTAATCATTTGCATGGGCATAGAGGAACTATTTAAATTGAAAGTAGCTCCTCTACTCAACTTGATAGAAATGCATTGACTCCGAACCAATTATCAGTGTGGACTTTATTTGCTCTACGGTTTAACAGCTGCTTGCACTAGACAAATAACAACCATGTGCAACCTTAGGCGCCAAGACAATTAAATGGGTGTGTAGCCTATGTGAAATCTCTATGCAAGTCTGCTTTGTGTACAGTCCGTAACAGTAGCAAATGACTAGACTTATCAAACTCATCAGGTTTATGGATGCCTATATCCTACCAAAATAGCAATCGATGTCTGTAGAGAGACAGGATCAATTGTTAGTGGGCTATAAATGTAATTAATCATTCCATCTTATAGAAACCTATTACTCTATAGGCTCTAATAGATTTGGACCTAGTTGCGGATGTATTATTAATGCATGTATTACCATCATTAAAAGCGTAGGCCTACAACATGTACGTGGAGAACAAAAGTTGAATGAGCTTTTAGGAAATTATTGACGGTACTATAGTGCTCACGCTGTGCTACCATGGTAACATCCTGAACAGCTTTGAGCCAAGCTTTCACATAGCATTTAGCATCCGCAAACCCCCATTTACATATGTATGGTGGCATTAAAAGAGCCACAAAACACCGAATAAACATGTCTAACTAATATCATTTCGTGTTTTTTTTTCCTTCTCTGAAATTCGTGAATAAACTGGGATTGAAGTTCCAGCTTAACACAAGCCCAAATGGCTAGACACCATTTTAACAGCGCAGGGTACGCCGTTTTAGCCGCCCCTATTTTCACCATTTTTTTTTTAGTCGAGGCACCTGAAGTCGCCTTGGGGCTAGGGGGAACAGGTGCACTTTCCCCGGCCGAGATTACAGCCCTCTCCGCCTCCCCGTCCTCTCTCATTACCCCGCGGGGCTTTGTAACACACATACACACACCGCTTATTAGCCAGGGCTAATGCTAATGCTACTCTCAACGACCGCTGTCAAACCAAAGCCCAGCCTCCCCTCCCTCCTCCCTCTCCTCCTGCCGAGCGCTGAACCCCGTTTGCACCTATTAACCGTAAACCACCTGCCTTTACAGCCCTTTAAAATATTTACCTTCATTTTAACGAAACAAGCGCGAAAGTCTGACGCAAAACATAGTTAGTATAAGACAGGTTTCTCTTTAGGGATTCATATCTCGACGGGGAGGCAGAATCGAGAACGGGCCATTGGATTTATATGATTTACTTTGATGCTAACCGCTAATGCTAACAGGATCTGACCCACTTCGACAAAATGTACACGCGAAATTTGACTAAAATGCAGGGGAAAATGTTAAAATCCGCACCCCCCGTTGTACTGAATAACGTACATGCCAGTTACCGTCGAAAAATGACATTACAGAGGACCAAAACCGAGGATTGATGCAAAGGAAGCGATCGAGAAATGGGGAGGGTCTGTTAGCTTCCATCTCCGCCATGACAGAGCCCAGCTAAGGACAGCCGACATCATCCTACCGCTACAAATAACCAAACCAAATATTTCGACTGTTCCATTTTAATGAGGGCAAAGTGGTAATTATTAGCACATAGAGTGTTTATGATTGATATTCGACAGAAATTGACACGTTACAGTAGATTCTAAAGCAGCAGCGCGTCCATAGACAATGCAGTGCACTTGTATCTGGGCCCGTTATGTTTAGAGCAAACAACAAATTACCGTAAAAACATGAACTGTACGGACGAGTGATGGTAAATCTTCACTACTAAGCATTTTCTTCTAAGGATCTCCGTAAATTTGCAGTTTGGGCAATACGGGTCTAATTCTCCAATAATGGCATTAATTCTGCGTAAAATCTAATCTTAAAATAGGTTGGGTATTTTGATATAGCTTGGAAGTGTCGATTGCGCCAACCCTTAATGACAAACCAAGAGAAATACCCCGGATAAAATAATGCAGCGTAAATTCCAAGCTGTCAAAATGGCCTAACTTGACTGCTCCCTGCCCTCTTTACGCGAACCGCCTGTCATCGCGCATGGCATCGGATTAGTTCGGGCCTTTTAAATGAACGAGGTGTGAATTACAACCATGAATAATCGCTGTAACCGATGCAAAGTAGGTTCTGGGTCCCACTGCCGCAGAACCAGACTCGCCCTAAATCCTCCTATGCATCCACCCAGCCCTTAACCACAATGGGCACCTCCACCGCCATCCATCCGTCCGCTGCTGCAGTGGATGCGAACGAGCGGCCAAACCATCGCCGCTAGCTCACACCTCGCCCATCCAAACCCAGCCCCGGCATCTCTAAAAGGCAATCTTTGAAATAAACTGCGATTGCACTTACATTTAGAGCGTCGAAGCGTTCGCGATCTCTGCTGTGAACGATGGGAGATTGATCCAGTCGTCCTCCGCTGCTCGCTCTGCTCCGCTGGCTGGCTCGGGGTATTCAGGGCTGTACCACTTCCTCCGCCTGCTGCTCCTCGGACACTTCCGCTTCCTCCGAAACCCCGCGGGACTCGCTGCAGCCCAGGCATTTCGCCCGGGTGGATGTGGCTACTGAGGACGTTGCTATGGATACTCTTATCTTGGCCTGTGTCTTAAGATTTTGACATTAAATTCATTAATGTATACATCAAAGTGGTTTAGGAGTAGAAATCGGATTATTGTTAAGGAAGGTTATGAACTGGGTTGTGTGGATAAGGTCTGAGTAGAAATAGACAGTGTTTGGGTATTTGTTTTGGTTCATTGAATGATTCAATTGGGTTCAGTTTTCCAGGATCAACTGTCCTGACAACAATAAGGCCAATGACACACACATCTTATTGGTAGAGCTGCCTTTGCATAAGTGTCCATGAATGCTTTTGAGAATTATACTAAATATATTTAGGCAATATTACATGATAGGCACAAAGTAGCTTACTTGCATATAATATAAACAAAGAAGCAATATTTCACACCTACAACTGTTTGTCCAGTTGACAGATTTGAATTTTTTTACTATGGATAATACCTGGACGACTGAGGGTTTACACAGACATAAATAAGCAATATTTCAAAAATGTGAAAAAGCAATAAAAAAGAACATTAAAATCACAATACAAACAAATAAAAACATAAATAATCACCATAAAATTTCACTTTTGAATAGAAGAGTGCAGAATAAAAACCTTTCAGTCATATGCACAGCTAAACAGAACCTTATGAGCCTAGATTTGGCAAACAGCAAGCAACCCTAAAAGTGAATTACAGCCTAAATAGTAAAATGCTTGCATAATAACATGGAAAGAAAATAATATGAGTAGGCCTATAAATAACATCCAGTTTTATTTGTTCCTCATTCACCAGTTTTGTAAAATCCATATAAAAATAGAAGGCTATGCCAATTAAGCCTACAGCTTATGATACAAACATATTTTGTGATAAAAAGAAGCTGTAAGCAGTAAGATTTTTTAGTTTTACTTTAACCTAATTGTTTAGATTGGTTGACTCCATGGGAATGCAACCGTGGCCTCTTCATTTACTAGGAAATTTTACGTAACTTTATATCTGGCATCAAAAACATCCATTTAAACTCCTACAAATGTCTTCAAGTACTCTTTAAAGTGTTTTCTTATTTGTTTTCTGTGTGTGTTTTATCGCAGGACAATTTTCAAAAGCTGGAGGGAGGACATGAGCTGCTAAAACCCGCCCTCGGACGAAATGCCTGGGTTTTAGAGAGTCCCCGAACCCCGCCCCTCCCCCTACGCCCGTATCCGAGGCAACCAAGGCACGGGGTCTACTAAGCACCTTACCAGGAGCTTTGACGTCAGCAGGGCCATGGCAACCACTGCGGGGATGACGTCAGCCCGAGCGTCGCCCTGGCAACTGTCTCCACGAGCACGAGGCGGCGGTGGTGGAGTCAGCTGACAGCGTGTGGGCAACTCTGATTTTGGACCAGCAGCCAGAAGGAAAAAAATACTGTAATTCTTTTTATTGATATTAATATGCTAATTAAGCGGTACTTTTCACAATAACCTTTTGCTTACCGCTGGTCTCAAGGACTGTTAAAATTTCTTACCGTTGACTAATTGCGATAATATTTTGCAGTAGACCTTCTCAATAAGTTAACCCTTGTGTCTTGTTGAAAAAATGCGCACACTGGGAGTGTTTCATACAAATCGTGTATTTCAGTTTTTAAATTGCCATAAAATCGTCAAACTTTAATGTTTTTCAAAGATTCTTTTTTT
>KN472806.1:1819-16444 GCA_000787095.1 Periophthalmodon schlosseri
TCTGAATTCATCTACGCCACAAGTCATTTGAGCTACAATAAAAAAGGTAAATATGAATCAATACTCAGTAACAAGACCAGCAAGGCAAAATATGAAAATAAAACTCACTGCAGTTGGCAGGCTCATCCGATCCATCTACACAGTCATTGTCACGGTCGCACACCCACACACGAGGGATGCAACGCTTGGTGATAGCACACTGAAACTGAGTGGGGGCACAAGTGACCTCAGCTACAACAAAGAAACAAAAACTTTATTATATTGCAAATTACAGGACAAAGTCTGTTCAGAGAGTTTAGTCCACTTACGACAATCTTTTTCATCCTCTCCTTCACCACAGTTGTCCTGACCGTTGCAGCGGAAGATGCCTGGGATACAGCGACTTGGGTGGGAACATTTGAACTGGCTGGGTAAGCAGACATGAATATCTGCGTGGGAAAATAAAAAGTAAGTATCACAGTTGTAAAGTTATAATCACAAGTTATAAACACAACAAATAGAAAGTCTGTGTGCACTTACCACAGTTGGCTTCATCAGAGTTATCTTGGCAGTCGTTGTCTCCATCGCAGATATAGGCAGGGTTAGTACAAATGCCAGTGCCACACTGAAACTGTCCTGGTCTGCACTTGAACTCAGCTATTGAAAGAAACAAAAAAGTACTGATATATACCTTATATTGTAATTTATAATTTTGAGTTATCTATTTATTTTTATCGTCTTTTTCTTACGGCAATCAGCTGGTTCATCTGATCGGTCACCACAGTCATCTTCAGTATCACACTTCCACCAGAAAGGAATACATTTGTCGTTTTTACACACAAACTAATGAACAAAAAAGGAAATTACAATTAGAAAAACACAATAACATATTATCAACCGCACAACTAATCATGACACGATTGCCTTGTCCTTACCTGGCTGGCAGTGCAGTTAGACATGCATGTGCGTTGATCATTAGCCAGGTAGAAGTTGGTGGGACAGGCACATTTGTAGCCCCCTCCAGGTGACAGGAGGCAGAGGTTACTGCAGCCACCATTATTTATCTGACAAGGATGATTGAGCACTGCAAACAAAGTGAAACATACTGTTGATTTTATTGTACTTTTTGCAGAATAACAGATAGTATACTCTGAAACCTACCCTCTGGCTGGCGATAAGGATGGTAAATATGAATATCCATTGGGCGATGTAAGGTGCTGATAAGAGTGGACTTGTTGGTGCCCAGAGTCTTGTGCGCTCTGTTGATGGACTTTGTCTCCCAGTCAGTCCAATAAATGTACTCCTCAAACAGCGTCATGGCAAAAATGTGGGGGATGTCGTTGCTTAGTACTGCAGAGGACAGAAATCATGCATGCAAATTAGGGATGTCAACATCTATAGTGAAAATAAGCTATGTTGTGAATGGATTGATTGGTGTTTGATGCCATTTAAAATGAAAGGGTGAAAATCTACAGAGGTTATGTAAAGCTTTACTTTTATATAAGGCCTGCTGTGCTGCTCATTAAACCTAAGTTTGTCTCCATGCATTTCCATTGTGGGTGTCCTAGATTGAAATGTAGATAACTGGTCTTTCTCAATTTGATCCTTAGCGTAATAACTCCTAATAATAAAGACATGTTTCCATTGTTAATACAATTGTCATATTTACAACCATGGTGAAGAATCAGATTGAAGTGCACTTTGCTTATTGTTATGTTAATACAAACAAAGCATGTTCAGCTGTACAAATACAACTGAGTCTATACTGTGTTTGCAGTGTGTGTCAAAAGATGGGTAATTAACTCCATGGAGATGCATTTTGAAAAATCTTTAGCCTGATCAACATTCAAAAGAGTACAAACTTAGACGCATGTATCTTTGATGAAGTATGTTATGAACTGAACTTTCTCTGACGTTGTTTACATGTGTATCTGTTTTGAAGCCGCCTACATTTTATCTATCTATATGAGTCAAACTTACATTCCAGTGTTAGATTAATGACACTCACAAGGCCTCCTAACTTACTGAGCAGAACAGAGAAACATGTACAATAATGTCTGAGTGAGCCAAACAATCTCCTCTTTCTTTGGCTTGAGCTGGACGACTTGATCTCACTGCCTAACAATCTGATCTGCCTACTCCTCTATGGTCATTCCAAGACTGGTACGTAAAACACTCAAATATCCCTGTAATGGTCTCTTTTGCCTCTTACCAGTATGTCTGCTGGTTCCATCCAAACTGGCAAATTCAATGTAGTCCTCTCTGGCATCGGCCCAGTAGATGCGATCATTTATAAAGTCCAGTGTTAGTCCATTTGGCCATGTAATTTTGTCTTGAACAATGACACTGCGGTTCGTGCCATCCATTCCAATCCTTCCAATGTGAGGATTATCGCCCCAGTCTGACCAGTACAGATATCTGTATAATGAAAGCAGAGTTTGGTGAATATTTGGACAATGACATTTTAATAATATCACTACGTAAACATTGATATATAATTCATTCTAATAAATGGCCTTACCCATAGCGTACATCCACTGCCACAGCACGCGGTTCCCTTAGACCACTGTTAACCAACACTGTCCTGTACGCTCCGTTAAGTTTTGACACCTCAATTGTGTCCCGACCCTTGTCACACCAGTAAAGATTTCCACCAACCCAGTCCACTGCCAAACCATCGGGGTTACTAAGGGATGTTCGGTGCAAAACCTAAAAAAACCCACACAACAACAGATAAGCAGGTAAGATACAAAATATTATTGTACATTGAGAAGAAAAGAAGATGACCTCATCACTGACCTCCATGTTGCTGCCATTCATGCGCATACGTCGGATCATGCTTCCCTGCGTTGTTACATCAGTCCAATAGATCATTTGTTCAGCATAATGAAAGTCAAGTGCTACAGCGTTGTTCAGTCCCTAAAAGAGCAAAAATGTAAATAAATCATAAATATCTGCCACATATCTACAAAAAGACTAGCCCATACACAAAATACTTACCTGCTTGATAAGAGTATAGTTTGAACCATCAAGATTGAGCTTCCTTAGGTAGTAGCGATTAGCAAAGATCAGATATGGCTCCACCTCTGTAGTGAAATACCAGACACACAACATATGCATGAGATTTAGGTTTGGCCAATACTTAGGTGAGAGTGCCAAGTGCAAATCTAGAACAGATAAGGAAGCAGTACCAGAAGTGGACTTGCAGATGGTGGGGTCGTTGGGGCTGACTTCAAAGCCGTCCACGCAGAGACAGTGGAAGCTGCCGTGAGTGTTGATACAGCGCTGAGAACACGGGTATGTGGTCGTACACTCGTCTATGTCCACGCATGTTTTTCCATCACGCTTCAGCTGGAAACCAGGATGGCAGCGGCACTATAGAAGAGTAGATGAATAAAAGTACAAAATCATCCGATTTCAATGATATTTTGATAATAAATAATTCATGTTTAAATAATATATAAGCTAAAACAAAGTGAACAATAGAGTATGCTATTGAAAATACTTAACAACTGCACTGATACCAATATACAGTCATTTTAAACAAAGGAAGAAAAACTTTTACAACTAACTGGGTTCATCAAAATTCACCTAGTATTGACTTGATTTGATCCAGTGACAAATGAAATCACATTAACATCAGAGCTGAGCCTGGATAAATGCAATGTCCGCTAAATTTATATGTAAGCATCTTTACGCAACCAGAGACATTATTTGGATAGTACTTGTTAAAATATTAATGTCTTGACCACAATTCCCAACGCTGCAGGCAAGAGAAAGTTCACAGAAAGTTCAAGCTGTTCCGTAAATGATCTCCCATTTCAACAGTCAAAACATGCTTTATCTTATGAAATGGCATATCTGAAATCAAGCTTTAAAAATATCAACTTGAGTATTTATACAGAAACTAGAGATTGCTTGCATTGCTTTTGTAATTCAGAACACTTTCTCCAGAGTTTAAAGTTTGGCAAAAGATAAAATAGCGCTACATGTAGAGTACCTTGTAGCCAATCTTGAGGTCATCGCAGAGCTGGGAGCAGCCACTGAGTTTGCTGTTAAGGCACTCATTAATGAAGCAGTTGAGTTCATCGGAGCCGTCTCCACAGTCGTCATTGCGGTCGCACAGCAAAGTCTCATTTAGACACTTTCCATTACGACACATAAAGGCTGAATCATTACATGTACGCTCTGAAAAACAAATGTCACATCATATTATAAAATTTGAAGATTTTAATTCAAAACTTTAAAAAGGGCATTAAAATCAATATTTGGTGTTCTTACCAGAGTCAGTGCAGCGAGGATTTTTGGGTGCTTCATCAGAGCGATCGTGACAGTCAAACTCTCCATCGCACTCCCAGCTCTTCTGGTTGAGGCAGCGGCCATTGGCACATCGAAATTCGTCTGGCCCACATGGAGGGTATTCTATTGCAAAAACAAGTCACATTAAAACCCATGGCGTGTAAGCTAAAGAACATCACATTTCACATTTAAGAGCACATGTTTTTGAAAGAAACTGAAGACCATTGCCGAATGTGACTTTTACCCTTTTGCCTTCCTGTCTATAATAAAGCGGTTTTATCATATTATTATTATTTCCATGCTTTTTATGTACTTACCACATTCAGGAGACTCATCTGAGCCATCTGAACAGTCGATGTCATGATCACACACAAAGTGCTTTGGGATACAATGTCTATTTTGGCACATGAACTCGTTCTCATCACAGGTGCTGTTGGTATACACTGCGAATGAAAGACGATACTGAGATAAACAAAAATGCAGTGTAGAGGAGATTTAGTTTTTGGATTGCTTTAATCTTCCAACTCACGGCAGCCAGCCTTGACGCTCTCATCAGCTCCATCAGGACAGTCCTTATCACCATCACATTTCCATCTCTGAGGCACGCACATGTGGGAGCCGGGACACTGGAAAGCCTCAGGGCTGCATGTCTTAGACTCTAGGATTAATAGGAAAAAATTACATTAGTAAATTACATCATCCAGAATGTTATGAATACAATTACTGAAAAATAAGTACCTTTGGACATTGCTAGATTGAAAATATTATGTCACTTACTGCACTTCTGGTCTTCGTCTGATCCGTCCCAGCAGTCGTCAGAGCCGTCACAAACCCAGTGACTAGAAATGCAGCGATGATTTGCACATTCAAATTGTGTGGATGAGCAGAATTTGTCTGAAAGAAAACAAACAACCAACCAGCATAGCAATTAGCAAAGCAGCATTTACTGAAATTTAAGACAGCAATCAATATCTTGGTAAAGCTCTTAAAATGAAGGTTGATCTTTTGCTCTCTCAGTTATTTCTTTGCTAACTGACTCTACCCATTCTAAAACACTAACCTTTTTGTCACTTGTACCTGCTAGCCGCAATATTTAGCTTCTCTGGAAATCTGCTAAGGTTCCTATAAAATCCTAGTGGTTTCATGATGTTTTAGAATTTCTTAAGTTGTTGGAAAAGATACATAATGCAACTAAGTTTGAACACAAAAGTGGTTCTATTTCCCCCTCTTTGTTTATTTTTTGTTTGCTTTTACAGTTTTTCTATTGTGGACGTTTTTGATTTGACATTCACTGTTTTGTGGAGTTTGACATTAAGAACTATATATAGTGACTCCTCAATAAATACATGTATATATAAAAAGAATCGTGTTTAAAGATAAAAATAAGCAGAAGAAAGTAATTATTTAGAATTATAGGTAATTTCAATTCATAATTATATCTAAAGTCTTTGGAGGCCCCAATTTGCATAACACAAAATGATATATTAGAATCTTGCTTTGCTGCAGACTGACCACAATGCGTCTCGTCGGCTCCATTCTCACAGTCGTTTTCCTTATCACATGTCCAGCTCATAGGAATGCAGCGTCCACTGGGACACGCAAAGAAGTTGACTGGACATTTAACATTCCTCTTATCTGCAGGACGATAATAGCACAGAAAACATATGTTGCGTCAGTGGGGCACATGGGAAGAGCCATACAAAAGCATCAACAACAACCACCTTGACAGTTCCTTTCATCAGAGAAGTCTCCACAGTCATTGTTGCCGTCACACTCCCAGGAGGGCAGGTAACAAAGGGTTGTTTTCTCACAGTTCTTGAAAGAGGCTCCTTTCACACCCAGTCGGAAGAAACGGGAGCAGTCGGTGGGCTCTGTGACAAAAGCATTCACACGTATTTATCAAGTCACTACTGCTGGGCTTTTTGAAGTGATGGGTCTAGTCTTGATGTGGGTAGCTGTCATTTTTAGTCGCCAAAAAGAGAAGTAACAGATTCAGGTCACTTACGGCAGTTCATCTCGTCACTTGCGTCCTCACAGTTCACCACTTGGTCACAGCGGCTAAAGTTAGAAATACAGCTTCCATCTTTGCACTGGAACTCTCCAACTTTACACAGAGTCACTACAAAACACACATTTACATTGATTACTGTAATACTCTCCCTTCTGGCCTTCCAAAGAAAGCTATTGCACCACTCAAAATAAATAAATGAGACAAAAATAACCTTTCCTGAGAAGTTTGAGAATTGTCTCCATCTATATCTACTGTTTTTTTTTTTTTAATCATTGTGGTATCCAAATTGATATCAAATCTTATCCTTAGATTTGAGATAAAAGTTTTCGTTAATTCCCAAATTTAAAAAAAGTTACTGAAGTTACTTACTATTGCATGGAAGTTCATCAGAGTGATCCCCACAGTCGTCCGTCCCATCACACCAGAACTGATGTCCAATGCAACGCCCGTTCATGCACTTTCTGTAGCCTTTCTTGCAAATTCTGTGAGCTGATTAGAAAAAAGCAGGATAGTTAATAGTAATAGTAATGTGATAATAGTAATGCAGTAGTCTTGTTAGAGTCAGATTTACATAACGATATAAACTTACCACAATAGGACTGCTTCTCGTCAGACTTGTCCTTGCAGTGTACCATGCCATCACAGGTCAGACTGTAGTTGATGCAGTCCCCGTTGCCACACTCAAAGTCGTCCACACTTCCACAGGACATGTTCACAGCTAGTGAGGTATGTACATTTGAGTTTAGAAACATTTCAACTTTAAATTTTTATTTTATTTTTTTCCCGTTTCTTACAAGAGCAAGTGTTGTCTTCCAGAAGTTGACGGTCTCCGCGGCAGCTGCAGTTGACCCGTCCATCTGAAGTCGGCAGACACAAGTCCTGACATCCGCCATTGTTGTTTCGGCAAGGGGAATACTCACCTTAAAAAGAGTATTGTTTTTTTCAATAATATGTACAGGGAATTTATGAAAGATGATGATAAATTATGTTTACAGCTGTTGGTGTCATTGGCCACAGCGACGATGCCCATCGGTTGCTGTGGGATGTCTGCTCTGAGCACTTTCATGTCTCCTCCTGTGTACTTATCCGCTCTCAGGACGGCCCTCCTCACCCAGTCTGTCCAGAAGATGTAGTCTCCGTATACAGCCAGGCCAAATGGATGAACTGGCTCATTCTTCAACAGGACCTGCGAAAAGAATTAAATTAGATCTCAAATGAAACACTGTAAAATATGTATTAATCCAACAAAAAAGTCTGGATATATCAAATGTACTGAGTAAATAGCTTAATCATTACTTTCAAATAAAAAATTATTTTATAAGTTGAAGTAATCCTTCATTCATCCAGAGTGGTCCATGGAAGAAAGGTTTTACAGGTTTCAAAAATATTGTTCAGATGACTACCTTTGAAACCCTTTCAACCAAGAATTGTATATTTTAACAAAAGGAAAGCATTTGTTAAATGTATCTAAACACTTTGAACAATTTGAAATATAAAACATTCACGATTAATTAATGTATCTTTTAAAATAATATTAAAATCATCGGTAAAATTAGCTAGTTCGTAAATTTGTTTGAAAATGCTATATTCAACCAAAATGGGCAATGAAACTAAATAAATAAAAGCCTTACATAACGGTTGCTTCCATCATATTCACAGCGCTCGATCTTGTCCAATGTGGCGTCGGAAAAGTAGAGTTTTTCAGCCCGGTGATCTATAGCCAGACCGTTTGGAGTTTTGATGTCACTACCAATGATCACCAGAACATTTGCCCCATTCAGAGATGCCCTCATTATACTGGGAGCCTGCTCATTCCAGTTGGTCCAGAACATGAGACTATGGCAAAGAATTCACAGATCAGTTATAAAGATGTTACACAAAACGTCATGGTTAATTGAAAACTATACAATAAAAAAGCTTCTTGGTAACACATCATAATAACTACACATTTAATAGGCTTAATAAAGTATGTCTTAATTCATAGTGAACAAATATAAATATAATACCAATACCAAATAATGAATACTCCTAAGCCCTTAATTATGTAGCTACTAAGCCTGAATCAATCTTAAAAGGTTCTATATTGCGCAAAATGGATTCTTGTGAGATTTAAGCCATGTTATAATCTTGTTACCTTATCAAAAACATACCTGCAGTTGTTTTTGTTTCATTCACACATGTTAGAGTAATCCTTTATTATTAGTCTACATCTCCAAAGCTCAAAATGCTCCGTTTCACCTTGTGATGTCATGTAGTGGTAGTTTTCAAGTTAACAGCCACCTTTTACCTTTTGCTCAGCAGACATTGGGAATTCCAGGGCTGAAACTATCCAAATGATTCTAGTGAAGGCGTATGGAGTTTGAAACACAGTAGAGCACTTTCTGTATTACCGCATTACATCACAAGGTGGATTTTTCTTTGAAAAAAGAACTCAGCTTAAATATGCAAGATTTGTGTGTTAAACATGTCTGAATGAAACAAAACACAACTCTGGGTATGTTTGTGATGAGGAAACAACGTTCTAACATAGATTGGAAAACAGCGTAATATGGACCCTATAATATTCTATTTGTTCATTATGAATTAAAACCTTGTTCATGCTTTATTAAGGCTAATTAATGTGTACGTATAACAAAGGGGTACCAGAATAATTTATATATTTGATCACTCACTCCTGACACTCATCCAGTACAAATGCTCTGGGGTGGTCCTCTCCAGACATAGTGACCACAGTATCACGGTTGTATGCCACGTTTCGGCTCTGGTCGACTGTGTGGCGAGTGATTGTTGATGTTGTGTAACTTGTCCAATAGAGCGTATCCCAGCCGCGGTGATAGGCGAGACCCTCAACCGATCCAACATCTGTGAAGCAAGAAGAGGCATTGTAAATTAATTGTGTTGTTAAGGTGGGGTGAAAAGCAACATTATAGATGATCATAGATTAGGAGGTCCTCGATAATGAGTGTGGAAACAATTGATATAAAAATAAACCAAAGCACCAAAACCACACATAACCATGTGTTTGCTGTTTCCAGAGAGGGTAATGATCTGTGTCGTCCTGTCATTTTATAGCTGACTTAACAACGAGTACACATACTGGTCTTGGGACATGTCAGTTTAGGGCAAACTCTTGTAAAGAAAGAAAATCTACTACAGAGTTTAAAAATCAAACTGCTGCTAGCTATGAAAAAGTATATACACCAAATATTAACAGCTACATTCTTTTTCTTTGTTGATTTATAAGTCCCCCCTCAAAAAAAAGAAAAATGGTAAATGGGGTAACAGGCAAAGAAAACTACAAAAGAGAGTTTAAGAGTAATTCAACTGCTGGAAAATCATTACGGAAATGATTACTGAACTTGAAGCATGTTGTAAATGGTGATAGATGGGGTGGCCCCTCCCTACACAGATCTCTACAGCCCCTTGTCACTGAGCAAACACTGTTTTAAAGCTTTCTGCCATTTGATAAACTGCCTCAATGGCTTTAGAAGCAGAAACACCTGTAGTTTTCAGCTGGAATCTTTGAGATGAACTATTATAAGCTTTGGTTTTGCTGGAAGAGCATGAAGATCTTTGAACTGGGCAAACTGGCACCTACACTAAGAGCCATTTAGCATCAACATTGACTGATCTTCAAGTGGAATATCGTTTTACCACCAGAGGAGCAAAGAGCTATCCACTGTTGCTTTGTTTCAATAAATCAATGCAAGCGTAACTTCTCGGATTACAAAGACCAACCTGGTTCTGCCAAGGTAAATATTGGATACGACAGTCGACTTTGAACTTAAACTGAAGAGTAGTAATAAACTGAAGCTACTTTTAAATACCAGCCAAACACCAGACTTTGTGAAATTGTGGTGCAAAGAAAGTCTCTTATATGAAGGACACAAATTCTAAAGTTGCTAAAGAGATTTGACCGGGGAGGTCCTAATTGCTTATCTAATTGCTATCATTATGAGCTGTCTCAACAGAGTGTGATTAAGCCTGTGATTAAGACACAAATTAGAGCCAAACGATGCATCAAGTAGCCTGTGCTGGAACATGCAGCAGCTAAGCTCTCATGGGCCATTAGACAAATAGCAAAAATTGAATTTTGAGCCATGGACACATTAGAGAGTCAGTTTAACACCAGTGGATTTCCCAAAGTGAGCAAGGACCAAGCACTGATCAAAGTAATAGTACCTCTCCTTGATGGTTTTATTCTAGTAATTGGCCTGGTTGGACATTTTTTGGTTATTACCATCCTAAACGGCAGGAGGAAGAGAGATAGTCAGCCTCCACACAGTACGGACACACTGTTGTTGGCTCTGAGCACCGCTGACCTGCTCCTATTGCTCTGTCTGCCCTTCCACACCTCAGCCATCACTCTGGGGTACTGGCCTTTTGGAAGTTTCCTTTGTAAGGCTATTAGCTTCATGGGGATTGCTTGTTCAACTGCATCAGTCTTCACACTAGCAGCGTTGGCGGTGACCCGTTACCTGACAGTGGTGCACCCTACGTGGGCTTACCGTTCAAGGATGCACCGACGCATTAAGCTCACTGTGGCTCTGCTCTGGGTCCCTGCCTCAGGGCTGGCAGCACCACAGTTTGCTTTTCGCACAGTCACGTCCTCCAGCGCAGTCTATTGTTTTGCCTTTCTGTCCACCTTCAGCCAACTGGTCTACAGCATTGCCTTGTTCCTTTGTGGATTTGCCATTCCACTTGGCATTATTGTACTTATGTATGCCAAAATATACTGCTTTCTTCGACATGCAAGACTACTGGGTAACCCCCCTCAACTGGAGCGCTATCAAAATCAAGTGACCCACACTTCAGCTCTGCTTGTTCTGATCTTCACGCTCCTCTGGTTGCCATCCTACACCCTCATGTTTTTTTTCATTGGAGGGACCGTATCAGGAGCCCCAGGCTATAACCTTTTTGCTATATTTGCCAGACTGTTGGCATCTTCGGCAACTGTGGTGAACCCTATCCTCTATGGCTTTATGTCACAGAAGTTTAGAAAAGAACTAATGGAGATGGGCAGAAAGCGGTGGGCCTGGTGTAAAAGCTGCCAGATCGATTGCCCTCATTTTTGGAACAGAGACATAGTGCAGCCATTTGTGTTGGACAGCTCAGACAGAAGCCAGAATTGATTAAGTGCCAAAGAAAAAACACTGCTACCTCAGACAGAACTAATAATATATATTCTTATTATTTTTAATATACATTTTTTCTCTTAGTAAGCCTTTTAGTTTTAAAACAGAGAAAAACATGTGTTTAGTGGGTGATCTTGTGATGTAAAACAGGAATTTAGTTGTATATTGAGTAGCTCTTCAAGTGGCAGCTCTCAGTGAGAGAAGCTGCAGCTGTGTGTTCATGCAGTAGCTCCTCATTGATCAAGAGCTGCCAACATGGGCACTAATGTCATGTTTAAACTTCTCAGGGAAAGAAGGATGTCATTCATTATGTAGAAAATGTACTCTTGATAGCTAAATAAAACAGATTTTACCAAGAGTGTAACTTTGATGTGTAAGAAGGTGGAATAAAATAAATGTGACAAACTCACTGTCAACAACAATCTTGCGGTCTGCTCCATCGTCATTGATCTGCTGGATGTTTCCAAAGTGGATGTCACTGAAGAAGATGCGGTTGGACCCTTTTCCTCCTCCTCCGTGATAGTCAAAACTTAGAGCAATAACATTTTTCATGTGGTCTGGGTCCTCAAATGGTTTTATAGGAGCATTTAAATTTGTCTCATCTGATAAGTGTATGCTCTTTAATATAGTCCTCTCAGAATAAAGCAGATATCCATCATAGTCACGGCAGCTTTTGTTGTCCTCAGCGAGCATGCCATGTGCACAAGCGCAGGTCCGCTGCCCATTTCCACGAAACAGACATAGCTGTTCACAACCACCATTGTTGTCCTTGCAAATATTGGTGCCTACAAAGATGACACAGGAATTGTAATAAATTAAAACAGTAATATTGTAGAATTGTATCGAAAATAGTTCAAACAACTGAGCTAGTATGAAAACATGGTAGATTATAAGTCTATGCATTTTCCTGGATTGTTACAAATAATAATGCCAGAATGACAAACAAATTATGTAGTTGTGGGTAGGGTACCTTGTTGTCTGGCTCTGTTGAAAACCTTTATGTCTTTCAGCTGCACACCGATTCCAGTCCTCAACTGAACTGCATCTGTGGCATTGTCTTTGCTGCCTCTTTTAATGGAGCCATTTGCATGAGTCCTGCACATAAATCAAGAGAAAGAAAAAAAACAACAACAAAGCTTAAAATATCAACAACAACAGTAAAAACATAAACAACACATAAATTATTATACTGGGCACAAACCTGTCACTCCAATAGATGTATTCCTCAAAGACAGACACAGCAAACATGTCCATGTTATTGTTGGCCAGCACTAGCTCTCTGTTTTCTCCAGTCTCTAGGTTGATGCGCTCAATCTTATCCGTTCTGGCATCACACCAGTAAAGCAAACCTTCCTACAAGTCCAAACAAAGTCAAATCACTTATTACACTAAAAACCGCAAATAGGAAATTGGCAGTGCTGAGAGACTTATCAGGCAGTGCTTTACTTGACAGCACCAAAATAAGTTAGCCAGATCATAAAAAAATATGACATTTTAATAGTCATACCTCATAGTCAATAGAGATTCCATTGGGCCAGCTGATGCTCACATTGACTAGGACCAGCCTCTGAGAACCATCAAGACGAGAACGCTCGATACGGGGGTACTGACCCCACTCTGTCCAGAACAAGTATCTACACAGACAAATAAATGTATGAAAACATCAATGTGTTGGGGTCTTATTCATAAAGATGTGCATAAATTTGTATGGCACAAAACATGGCATAAGCATCATCAATAAAAGCCTTACCCTTTCACTGGATGAACAGTGATGGCTCTGGGTTTGTCGAGACCCTGTGAGATCACCACATAACGAAAAGAACCATTCAGTCGCGCAACTTCAATCACATCAAAGCCCTGGTCAGTCCAGTAAATATTTCCTGTAATAAGACATGATTAATGTAGGTACACAAGCAACTGACTTTTAAATAGTATTATGCAATGATTAGTCTTCAAACCTGCAATCCAGTCCACAGTGATGCCCTCCACTCTGCCTATGCCATTTGTAACCACGTCCTCTCTCCAGGTCTGGTCTCTCTTGGCTCTGCTGATGGTGCTTAAGCCCATGTCAACCCAATAAATGGTGTCATTCTCTGAAAACCAAAAAATAATTTTAAGCCTCGCTATAAAGTCTCACATCACCAAAGCCAATTCAAAATTTCACTGAAGTGAGGCATTTTACTTGCTGTGGTCCAGTAACTCACCAGCATGGAAGTCAATGCCAACGGCCAGAGAGGTGCCAGACACTGGCACCAGAGCGTCAGATTTGTCTGCAGGGTCCAAAGGAATTCCTCTAATTCCCTCATGGACTGAGTAAAGCAAGAAGGAGCCCATTCCTGTTCAAGACAGAATAATTAGATTTTTATAACCTACAACATGTCAGTCTGTAAAAGGATCTCTTTGAGAACAGCTGTCGTACCCTCACAGGACTGCTGACCACTCTTCAGGCTGTATCCTGCGGTGCACATACAGGCCCGAGTTGTTGGAGAAGTGGGAAGGCACAATTGAGAGCAGTCTCCATTGTTGTTACTGCAGAGGTTTATACCAGCTACGGAAAAATACAAATGTTCAACATTTGCTACACATTGAATACGTTAGATCTTCAGACTTGTGTGAGCACCTTTCTGTGTATCTTCATCATATATCTTCATGTGCATCATTGGAGATGTGTTGTTTCTTAAGACCTTCCAGTTTCCCCCATCTTTCTTGTCACATGTCCCAATTTGATCACTACCCTGGTCTGCCCACCAGAGCTTGTCACCTAAAATAATTTTTTTTACCATTGAAATTACTGTATAGAACCACTGTGTATTTGTAAATATTATCTATATCTTACCCATAATTGCAAGTGCTGTGGCTTTGGTAAGTTTGCCTTTAATGCCCTCAAGTATCTCCAAGTTGGACCCATCCAGTTTACAGCGATTAATGGTGCTGTTTCCTGAGCTAATCCAGTACAACTTCTCATTCTCATAATCAATAGAAAGACCTAACAAGAAATGGCGCATGTAATACTGTGGCATAAAGATAATCTCTTCAACTTTAAGCCTCAGTTTAAAGTTCCATACTCACCGACTGGTCCTTTTTGGTTGGTAAAGAGTAAAGTGCGATTTGTGCCATCCATATTAGCCATACTAATGTTGTCCCCATCTGTCCAGTACAGTTTACTGCAACATATTTAAATAGTATGTTAATCACTCTTTC
>JACM01012546.1:0-10451 GCA_000787095.1 Periophthalmodon schlosseri
AATCACTAGTTAGGTATAATTCCAATAGAAGTACCTTCAATACTACTTCATTTGCTGACTGCGCGCTCCATGCCAACTGCTATGGAGCCACTTTTAGCATAATGTTATCTTACTTGTACCATTGCCACACATTGACCAATATGGACATGCTATACCTCTATTAAAAGCTCTTTTCAGCCAGATTTGTGAGTCAATTACAATAAGTCACAGTGCATGCATAAGCAAAGAAACGCCAGCACCACCTAGCCGTTAGCATGTTACTATTGTAAACATAAGTACTGTACCAATAAGCTCTCTCAACTATAAAAACCTTCAAGAGTCCTAAATATTTTCATGGCTCATGTAATAGTCACATATGATTAAAGACAAGCTTAATGTGCAGAAGAGTTAATGTGCTTCGTCAACTCCTCTCACTCACTGCTCAGCTGAGAGACAAGACGTGAGTGTCAAGTGGCAGCACATTGACGATAACGAGTACTGGCACCTGGTATCGGATTTATACCTGATACTGGTATCGATATCGGTGCATCGCTAATTATAAGATTTGATTTATCCCGAGTGAGTGGAGATGTATTCAGTGAGTTTTGTGCCGACACGGCAGTGGCTCAGGTCACAGGAAACACCTTGCTCTGTCTTGGCCCTATTGTGTAGTAAAACTGAACCATGTGCAGTATACTTATTATTGTGTGTGTGTTACTGTGCGAGTGTGAGGGAGGCTGCACTGAGCCACTGGAGGAAATGTTCAGAGGAAACAGCAGCAGCAGAGAGGGAGGCACCGCCTGAAAAGACGCTGCTTGAAACCTTGAATAACACGCATTTCTCACATGTGAGTGTGGTTACTGTCTGAGTTTAGACTGACTGCGTACACTGTGATTCACAACAGATATAAAGCTTTAATTTAAGTTAATGTCTTGTTTTAAGCCATTTAAAACAATGATCCTTTGCCTTATCTATGGCAGATGAAGATTTGAAGAGACCTACAATCTGAATTTCCCTTTGGGGATAAACAGTCTTTTTGACTGATTTGATTTTTTTATTTGATTTTGTTCCTCAGCCTCTTGACTGGCAGCTCTTTCTTTAAATGTTTAGACTCCAACAATCAAACAAGGTGGTCACCTAGGGCATCATCTGGTGGAGAGGGTGCCAAATTGCAGTCATAATAAATAAAAATAATTTCTGAAACCAAGTATGTTGAATTAAAATAGGGAGATTAAAGCAGTGGAACTAGTACAACTATAGATTCAATAGTGCAAATACCGCGAAAAGCGCAATACATTTCTCTCCACATTTCAGTTGAATTCTTATAGCAGCAACATAAAACATGAGGCATCTGGACATCTGGACTAAAGTTTTAGACTGGACTGTGACTGTTGTCTGTAGCATCTGTCCACAGTCCACTATAAAGGCAGCAGCTCACAGACAGTGGCTGCGCTCTAGAGAGCAGGGGTTGCGCACACGGAAGAAGCAGAGGGCGAGGCTCCATAGAGAACAGGATTTAGACACAAGTGACATGCACCAAGTGTAGAATACAGGTTAGCGCCAACTGTGCCACAAGTGTTCCTGTAACTAATGCCCCCTTTGAATCTTGGAGAGAAATACCCTACAGGTCATTATGAATAGACAGAAATAAAAAAAATGTATTAGATGATCTCATTTACCCCAGATTACAGGAAATTACTTCACTTTTGTTCAAAAATTTCCTGAGGGAACCCCAAACCCCCTAGCTACAAAATTAATTCAGAATTTGATTCAGGGCCCCTAATTCGTGGACGTCTACAAAGGTCTTAGCAAAAATACCCAATTTATAAACTATTTATTACTGTGGGTGGGGGCAGTGTGGCACCATTAGAAATCTCGCCTAGGGTGCCAAAAGAGCTAAGGCCGGCCCTGAATCAGACTTCATACATTCTTATGAAAGATGAAGTACTTAAGGATCTGTCAAATGTAAGGGAATATAAGGACAATAAAAATATTGTATATGTATGTGTATGTTATCAGAATCAAACTTGCAGTGAAATATTAAAACAATGTATTGCAATAGATGCAGTACTTCTCTCCCTCTCTCCTTCCCTCCCTCTGAAGGCTGTAGTCTCTCCTCTTCTCTCACAACCACCATCTGCCAGCTCTCGCTCTTTCCTCTCTCATTCATCATCTGTGACGGAGACCATCGCCTCCATCCATCAGCTGCAGCAGGTGACCGCTGCCGTACAAAACACACTCCCACTGAACACCACATGGACAGGCTGTGTACACTGAGACTGTGGTACTAAAGCTGGTATGCAAATTTCATTATAGGTTAGCCTTAATGCCTTCATTTTTTAGCTGATGTTGGTTCTCTGCATAAATGTATAAGTCTAAGTTACACTGGCTTTAATTATAGTGTTTTTACTTATTTTGCTTTTTTGACAAATATGAGATAAAAAACAAATAAAAGTTTACACTGTTGCTTTTATTTTGTAAAGTCTTGTTTCAGTCATTGTTTAATCATAGTTGCTGTACACCTTGGCATATTAGCACTCGTTTGTTTGCTTTATCTAGTTTATGCTGCTTTAAATTGAAACTGCATGGGTTAGCTAAAAATGTTGTCATAAATCAGTTCAGTCCCCAATAGGCTGGCTCTTAAAAAGCATTTTCACAGGGGATACTTATATTCATTCATCATTCTTTTGTTGATACTACTATTCATGCTACTGCTGCTCCACATGCTGCAGAGCTGTGCATGTATGACAGGGGTGACCTGGATCTGTGCACAGCGGGTCACTGGTCGTCTAATTAATACACACCAGGATCCCGATGAGGACTTAATTAATTAGCAAATGTCATCATTGCCATGAAAAGAGTAGACTGTGCAAAGTGATCTTAATTTGGTTTACAAACTTAAAAAGTGTCACTGACCATAAAGTTTTTGCACTTAAATTATTAATAAGTTTCATTTCAAAACCACTGTGCATCACATGAATAACAAAAAATAAATAAATAAATAGTTTACAAACCAAATGCTTGATCCACCCATTTGTCCCATCTTCGGTTTTATGAAATTATATAAATGGTTTAATAACAATATATATGCAAAGCTAAGGCTTGCTCTTTTATGTACATTTTTGTTTACTTGGGGCAAAAATAGGTCAAACACAAATGCAACATCCACTGATCTGCCTCATTATGATATGGTATAACAAATTGCTCAGTGGATGTGATTTGAGTTCAGTGGGTCAATGCGTCTTTGGGCGTCTCTGCCTGGCAACATGTTTATGCCTCAGCCCACTTCTGAGGAGGAAGTGTGTCAGAAGACCCCAGTGGCTACAACACTATGTAAATCTAATATGGCAATAATAAATATGCATAGACAAGGCAAAACTAAACAAGATAAACTAAACTACTGTACATACCCATAGTCTTGTAGTGTAATATATCATAGTTTTGTAGCCTTGTAGTTCTTTACCCCAGTGTATTTTTTTATTTTTAGCATATCTTGATATTTCAGCTTTGAGATATGTTTATGTTTATTTTTAGGCCAATTTTCAATATTCTACTGCTGCTGTTACTATATATTTTGCTGTTGCAATTTAGCAATTTCAGGGATCAAGGTTTTCTCATCCTATTCACAGCAAGTATCTCCTCAAAAATATTTGGCTTTCCAAGTAACATCAAGTTTTGGAGAGGACCAAAACCTGCAGAATCAGAGGCAGCAGAGCCCAGTCTGACCCAGAGCCTCAATCTAAACTTGCACTCACTGCTTTTTACATGAACTGCTCGCCCGTCTCCTCAAATTCAGCTTAAGTTGGAGCGCGCTGATGGCCAAAATGAACATGCGATTAATTTGTGTCAAAAACATTGTCGCCGTTAAAATGACTTTGCGTTAACACGATAATAATGAGCTAAAAGTGGCAGCCTTAAAAAACAAAACAAAAAAAAACAAAAAAAAAACTAAAGGACTCAAATGGGGCTAAATCAATCCTGCACCAGAATACAGAAGTGAACAGATTCACAGTAGGAATATCCAATCTGGAGTCATGGTTACAAGTCAAGACTAAACCAAGACTGAATAAATTCTAAGCAAGAGGTAGGAATAAATCCATTAGTCACTGTACCACAGTTTGACAAGCAATAATAAAATAATATTGCAGATAAATAAATGTATTGGAGACTCGCACGCAGTGAGTGGTTTGCGGGTTATAATCAGCCTTTGTCTGAACGCAACAGAGCCGGGTTTTATGTCCACTCTAAACCAAAACAAAGAGATTCATGTGACGTGAGTTCAGACCACAGCAGCTGGCAAATACAGCGCAGAGTGTGAAAAGCTGCACCAGCAAACTACACAACTGCCACTGCTGTTACTGACTGCGGCTGACTTTACCAGCTAACTTAAAGCAACGTGCAATATAAGATTCACTAGTCTGCAGGAGGAGTGCAGTGGTACAACATTTGATGGAGGATCAAGCCCAACCAACTGTGAATGCTGTGGTTGTGTCCTTGGGCAAGACACTTCAACCATCTTCTCTAGGGTAATATGGATGGGTGATACAGAAAATCATCAATATACAACAGAAGAAAATATGCAAACATATTTTACATCATTGCAAAAAAAGCATTTCAGAAATTAACTATTCACTGTGTTAAAACTTAATACCCCTACTTAAGGTGCACCATGTAACTTTTCTGGTGGAGACAAGCCACTCGCTTGTCTTCATGGAAATATTTTGCACGGAATGTTCCACAGTACAGCATTAAGCGTATCTATCTCCATGGAAACAAGTAAGTGACGGCACTGAGCCAAGTTACAGGTCAAAGCTGTAAGCTCACTCACAGTAAAAATGCAAATGCAATGTTTCTTTACAATATTGTTAGCTTTTTCAACTTGCAAAATAAGCAGAATGTTGAGGTATCACTTTTTTGGCCCCTTCTAGCCACATATATCTTAAAAAAAGAGACAATTTAAACTAAACTTTAGTTCAAACCTCACTGTGAGAATGGCTGTGGTCTATCAGCATCTTTGAATTGTCTTATACTGTATGACCTACATTTTCCACCCACCCCCCACTCCTCTCCCCAAGTGCGTTTTGGACAAACTTCAAAGCCTCAGCCAAGATGGAGACACCAAGACTAATTTTACATGCTAATAACGAAACTGTAGGCTGTCGTTTTAGTTTGGTCTTTGTCGTTTTCTAACATTGTGAGAAGCATGAGGTAATACAATGGAAAATGTGGCTCTATGTTGGGTCTTGGGGCAGCTGATGTGAAGAGGAGGGGAGAGGAAGGAGAGAGAGAGGAAAGTAGGAGGATTGGAGTCGAACAGTCAGAATAAAGTCTTTGTGTTTGAGTAAAAAGCCGTGAAATCAGCTAGATGACTGCCGGCAGGAGCAGTACCCCGATGCAAACAGAGAGGAGATGAAAAGTGAAGAATACGCTGTGGATTTAACTGTACTTTGATGTCTTTTTTTATCTGGTGGAAAGTAAATGGCAGTAAATGTATCTTGACTGTAGGTGTTGAAATGTATTTAGGTACCTTTAGTTTTACAAAATGGAAAATGTGGCTTTAAATATCACTCTTTGTATGTTTGAAAAAGTAATTCAGTGCTTTTGTTTTTTTAAATAACCCAAAGCAAGAATGGCATACTAGCTAGTTCATTCATTATGTAATTTTATTATTCACATTACCATGTGCTCTTATACTAGTTCTGTTAGATCATTATCAATCAAAACTATTCAGGAAAAGGTTCAATTTTGTCCCATTGATGTAATCTTTCACAGTATTGATAACTGTTCAAATGAGTATCTACTTTCACTACTAGTTTTAATATTAATTTATAGATTTTCTGACAACCCTAGTCCACAGTAGCTCTTCAGCAGCACCTTACAATCACAGTAGCTAGATGTATTGATTTCTAAATAAGATATAATATTTAGTGTCATCATTTTCTAAAATTAATTATAGTCATGTTTTACATAATTGCAATGAAATAATAACCTTTTTCAAGACACATTTTAAAATAGTCTAAACACCAAACACCTGTCCAGATCCTCTACTGTTGTACTAAGCCTAAAAGAAGTGTGACAGAAAAAGTGACAGAATCAAAGCAAAGACACAAAGAAAAGTTGAACAAAGACTGAAGTCTCTTAAATCTCTGCAAGCAAACAGTGATGAGGCAGTAAATATCCTGCTCATATGAGAATCACAACAGTCCAAAAATACACCACTCTGCTGCAGGATATCAGTGAACAGACAGAATAAACATGAGGAATATCACTGATAAAGGCACTGTTAACAGACTTCATTATGTAACAGATGTCCAATATGTTAGTGCTAGAATGGGCTTCATGTGACCAAGAAAGTGAGTTATGGGTTATGAAACTATTTGTTACTTACATATAATCATTATTTTAAAGCAGAACACCATGATATGCAATATGTATTATCCCCATATCTGAGCAAGGATCCAAATCATGATTTTTATTTTTATTTTTTTATTTTTATTTTTTTAATGGGAGACCTCACCCAGTCATAGAGCAACCATACACAATTAGAAGGCCCTTACACAGTCCAGGGATTGCATGAATGAGTGAGCAAAGCATAGTATATACAATTTTTAAAAATGTTTGTGTTCTGCCACACATTGTTCTAAAGCTGTGTATGCGACCGAAATTTTAGAATTTCAGCAATGTGCCAAAGTGAAATAGTTTGCACACTTACCGTATTTTCCGGACTATAAGTCGCACTTTTTTTCATAGTTTGGCCGGGGGTGCGACTTATACTCAGATGCGATTTATATGTGAAATATATGTTTTTTTTCTTCATTATTATGCAGTTTTTGGCTGGTGCAACTTATACTCCGGTACGACTTATACTCCGGAAAATACGGTAAATACTTTATTGAACCAGAGAGGTGCAATTTTACTCCGGTGCGACTTATACTCCGGAAAATACGGTAAATACTTTATTGAACCAGAGACATTTTTTTATAATTGAAACATAATATAATAACAAGACTAAAAACCTCTATGGCAGCTACTGCATTAGTCAATGGAATCTTAGCCGTGATTCATACAGTAAGTTTAATTCAATGCCAGCCATCTTCTTTAATTGTTACTTAACCTTCTAACTGCTAGGCAATAGTCATACATCTTTAATTAACTTCATGTAAACCTTTCTTTGGTCTCCCTCTAGGAATCCTGTCTGGCTTCTCAGCATCTTCTACATATTTCTATATATTTACTATCCCTTCAATGCACATTTTCAAAAGTAAACACGTCAGTATGAACTTTATCTTCAAATATATCTAGCATGAGCTGTCCGCCTGGTGTGCTCACCATTTGTCCTTGTAATGAACAAAGAGAACTTCAACTCGACAGCTCTGCTTCTTGTCTTTTCTTCAACTATAAACGGCTATAAATTGCTTCATTTTGTCATCATGCCTTTTGTGTGGTTTGTCTTAAAGGTGAAATTTGAACTTCCCCAGGTGCACGTGTCTGTAGATCATGTCTGTATGCTCATGTTTGGAGTTATCCTCTGGCCCCTCAGGTGTGAGCAGAGATCAGAGTGGACCAGAGGGAGTTTCCCCACTTTATGGTGTCCATTACAAATCAAAGCACCCTGTCCCGCATGACCCTCCATGGACTTCAAAGTCCCAAAAATGTTACCTTCCCATAGGGCTGCAGGCTGCAAAAAAACTGTACTGAAAGGTGAAGCTTATGTAATGCTTAGAAGTTATGTTTAGTTTAGCTCTTAGTCTTGTGAGAGTACAACAGCGACTAGGTGTCATATCATCTCACATTAATTTGAGCACTGAAATGAGAAGAACAAGTCATGGAGGGTGGACTTTAAAAAACAAAAAAAGCTTTTTTTTTTTTAAAAAAGCGCTTCATGGATTTACACTTGCCGACTTACATTGGTGGGGATCGAAACATTTTGAGTAGAGGAGAGAGACACTAAACTAAATGCAGGACTACTCAAGTGTGCACAGTAGGGTTATAGTTGACTAAATACATGCCCTGTTTATTGATAACTGATTAGGCAAAAGCTCTCCAAATTATCAAGATCTCACACACAGACAACTACACACAGAAATACTTCTCATCTCCTGAAGTGAAAAAGCAGATTAGACTGTCCAGTCACTTCCACAACTCCAGCCAATTCTCGCCATGCTTTTTCTTTCTGCTGTGGTCCATATAAATCCCTTTTCCAGATAAAATAAAGTAGACTAAAAAGCCATGGACTAATGACTACTAAGACTAAAGGACTAAAGGATTACATTCCCTGAGTGCAAGTGAATCAAAACTCAACTTCAGGTATGTTTTAGTTGCGCATGCATTATATAAAGGCTGAATCAAGTGAGTTTTGCATAATATAGGACCTGTAAACCCTCTGACACTCTTGGGATACCAACAGATCTGTCCCGTCTGACCCGGGTCTTATGGAGCTCGGGGTTCCAGCTCTGCCTCTGGGTCAGTCATGCCCCTCACACACAAAGGCTCTTTGAGTGCATCCTCCCTCTGCGCTCATCTGTGTGTGTGTCCTCACTGTGCAGCAGGGGGCAACGCTAATGGGCTAAGTTACTGAGCCCAGGCTGCACTAGAAATGATGACTTTTTTATGGTGTTTGTCTGGAAAGGGTAAAAACTAAATTACTGTAAATTGCATCTAAAGTCAGTGGAGATTAGTTTGGGGAATAGTTGTGTTGTCTGGTACTAAACTAAACATATGACTTGTTTGTAAGATAAGCAACATAAAAATTAAGATTTGTACAATGCATTATTTGTAAATTGTAACCCAATCAATCACAATAAGATATAAAAAAAGACCACAGATATTTTAAAATGCCTCAAACTGATATAGGTCAGAATAAAAATCTGCTGTGTTGGTGGCTATACTGCACAGAAGAATTATTAGCCAAAGTAAAAATTAAACAAAAAGGAACAACCATTTTAACTGCTGCGAATTCTGTGGAATACATTTAACAAAAACAATTAATTTGCCTGAATATATTGGTTTATTATTAAACTAACAAGGATTTTATTACGGTTACAGTTTGACACAATCCAAAATCCTCTAGACTCTCTTACACTTCCCACTTGTACTGCGATTGTTGGCTACAAAAACATCCAGACACAATATTCCACATGATTATACTGGAGTATGTCAGCAGCAACGTTCACATATTTACGTGGCCATTTAGATAAGCAGAGGTTTAGTGGTGAAGATTCTAGGAATGCAGATAAAACCAAGGCTCAACTGCATCAAGTTGGCAACTAAGGCAATTTAGGACTCATGTATTTGAGTGAAGCATTCTAGCATGGAGCACAAATGTAAATAGCAGAGTTGGCTCGCCATTCACTTCACCACATGATGAAGACGGACACCGCCTCAGGGCACAGAACACAGTTATAGACCTGACAGAGTCATCTGCTCAGCAACGGGAGGCACAGGGCGAAGCAAACATGTAACGAACAAGAAAGCATTTAGATAGAGACCACCCTTTATTACAGTATATGGTTATTACAGAAGATAAAGATTTTAAATTTTGGGACGTTCTGGCTGTATTATCTGGATGCTGTTTCTGACACAACCAAAGATGAGCAAATAATGAATGGTCCATTTAACAAACAATAGCAAAAATCTAAAATCCTGAGAAACAAATGCTCTTCAGAATACTGTTGTGCTAATGTGGTTCACAATAATTCAACAAATTATTATTATCATGACACCATTACTTGAGTGATGACTACTAGATAAAACATATTGATTTAGGAAATTTTCTACTGGCCACATTAATGTAATCAAACTTATAACAGAAGTTGCATTGTGTTTAGAGGTGTCTAAAATCTGCGTTTGTCTGAGCTTTATATGTAATTCCATAATCCCATATGACAGACCAGACTAGTATCAGTGTTTATAGTTTCCAAAGTTACTGGACACCCTGGTTGTGGAAAAGCTCATTTAGCATTTCATGTAATTACCGTAAGGTGAAAACCGCCATTGTGGTTCGACCAACACCACCCGACATGTTTTTTTTTCCCCTCAAATGAATGGCTGTGTGCAGGTTAGATGATCCTCTTATCAATAGTTCACACCAGCAAGAAATCGATCCTCTGGCCCATCTCTGCAGCTCTGAGGAGGAGAGAGCCTCTAATCTAGGCTAATGGAGTAGAGAGGGCAAACATGTTGTGCAAGGGGCTCACCAGAATGACAACTGCACAGAAAAAGACAGGGTAACCTTCAAACAGGCTCGCCGTCTTCCTGTTTTAATCAAATGCAACCCACTTAGGCTTCACAGGTAATGACACTCAAGTATAACCAGGAACACACTGGCTTTATGACTTAAAAGGGTCAATTCAAGAATATGAAGACAAACCTCATGAAATATTTAAAAAGCGCACCTACCCATTTTACTATTGTCTGGAAGGTCCCACAGTATGGTATAAAATATCTCATCACCATGGAGACAAGCAGGTGAC
>KN472807.1:0-95874 GCA_000787095.1 Periophthalmodon schlosseri
CCTCTCCACAGATCTCACCAGTAACTTTTTTTTGTAGTGTACATTTTGAAGGAGTCAGTGGATTTTTTGGGTTTTTTTTTTTGCACTTTTCATTCACTCCGCTACACTTTTTTTTTTATAAACTCAATGAATATTTCAAGTTTTGAGGCAATTACATGCCTCTAAATGAGCCATTGCATATTTGAAGAGAGGTTAAAAATGCAGAAGCTGTGAAAGACACGAGGAGCAGTGCCAAACAGGAGGCCAGCCCATGACGCCATTAACTGCCCCGCAATGTTCTCAAGTGGGATTGTCGGAACGTCGTAAATCCAGTTTGCGGTTTATTTTCTTATCTATGATTTATGTTGTTTTTTTTTCCCATTCCGAAGCACCTGTTGATGAAGGAAATAACTATGTCAAATCTAAAACGCTGTCAGTTTGATGTATGGGCTTTATCTGGGGCCATAAATCTTTGGAAACATGACATTTGGTGCTGATCACTTGTGAAGTTTATCAGTGCAGCTGCTGATAGCGTCTGGAAATACGGAGTTGAGCTGGGAATGGGGTACGGTGGACACGGATATGGACACGGATACTTCCTGGATTGAACACATACTGCGGAATATGACAAAACACAAGTAATCCAAAAGAAAGTAGCTGAAAGTGCTGTGCATAGTGAAATATATTAAAAAATCCAAAGGCTGGCGGTTTGAGTACCACTCTCGGCGTAAACAGTGGTCAGATCCACTCACCCACAGGTTGGCGGTGCGATTCCAGCTCTATATAAAAATGTGACCATGACCATTTACCATAAGTGGGCAGGGCTAAAAGTTTGTTCTGGTTCAAAATCAGGTGCAGGCCTTTTTTCCTTTCATTTTAATTAAAGGAGACATATTATCAAACACTATTTACCCACTCTAAGTTGTATTTTGAGTGATTCATGCATGGTTGAGTAATCCCCCCCTCTCACCCCCCCCATCCCCGTGCACCTGCTGCTCTTTACTTACTTATTTTTTTATTTTTTTATTTTTTTTTAAGGTTAAGTGGGAATCCCATTCATTTCAATGGAGAATTTGGGAAAAGTTTTGCCGCTAAAATCTGATATAAAGTAGGTTCATTTGTGTGAAACGATCTATGTTCATGTGACCAACAAGTCGAACACCGCACCGATTCTCTGGAGGCTTTAAAACAGCTCTGTAGTCCCTATAGAACTTATTTCCTGTCAGGATCGGCAGCCCCATGCAAACTAATACAACCCCAGTGACGATGACGGCGCACATTGCAACTTCTGGAATAAGGTGAAAACATAGGCTATGCAGCATCGTCTTACCGTTTTGGCACTTTCGAAAAAAATAAAAACGAAAAAACACTACTCGCTTCAGTGAACTGTAGGTATCTGTAGGCGGGGCTTCAGCGGGGTCTGGCAGCGGTGCATTTTGTCGTGAAGGTGTTTACAGCAGAAACTTCCAAAACTTTAAGCCGTTTTGGAAGTTTCGTTTATTGAGCTGTTTTTGATCAATACTGCGACTTAACTTCAAATGTCCAAAATATAAAATAATAATCCACGGGTGTCATAGATTTTACATAGTGGATTAAAGCATATGTCTTTAAATTCAGTTTGCTGACATTTAAGGAAGGATGAAATGCAGATATTTTCATGTCGGCTTACCATTACGTCCCCAGTGTATTCTTCTGTTTCAGTGGCTTGTTGGTCCGTGCACATCCACACTTGTCTCCAGCCCTCTCTGTGTTGCTGTGACCTGTGGACTTGTAAGCAAACCTCCTGTCATTCATTTCTGCTCCACACAACATAGTCCTCGGTCAGCACTCTGTATTCTGCTGACCGCTGCTGTGCCCTGCTCTCTGGACAACCACAGCAGCATCAAGCGCAGATGTCATGTCTCTGCTCTAACAGCGGTCCAATCTATCTGTGTGTAAAAGCCCGGTACAAGAATGTGTCTTGTTCTCAGCCGGACATATTCAGCCCCCATGTTTGATGAGGGCGATGGGAGGAAACGCTTCAAATTCCAACCTATTTTACAGTAACGTTGCTCATCAAGATTTGTGTTGTCTCAATCCCAGTATTTATTACTTGAGATATGTTGCCCGGTACATCCAGACGTATCTCTCTGTGTATTTTTTATACAGATGGATATTAGTCTGATCCCCACATCCTCCATTGCGTCTCAAGCCCGGTCAAACGTGATCGTGACACATGTGAAACGAAGGAGCTCATTGGTCACCTACGATTTACAAATAAATCAAATTTATGTCACCTCAGATTAACAGAGTTTAATGCTTCGTTCATTGATTCTGCAGAAATCCGCGATGTTTTTCAGCCCCCTGTGATAATTTTTTTTTCTTTTATTTTCCAATATGGACAGCCCATGTGTGTCCCCGATTGGCTAATCCACCGGTCAGTCACTCCTATCTGAAAACGGGCAGATTCATGACCAGACTCACATCTTTGTAAAGTACTGAAGAAGTGTGTGTTCTGGATCCCAGGAGACTTCAGATAGAGAATCATTATTCTACATTTAGTTGTTTATAAAATGGAATATTTGTCTAAAACAACATAATAATAGGCAGACACTTTCTGAATAAAAGAGAGGCCCCACTACATCACAGTGAAATTTCACCATAGCAACTGGCTAATTTGAATTTGTTTGTTTTTAATGACCATGTAACATTACGTGTATGACCTGGGGTCTGAGTTTTTTGACTAATTGTAAACAAGACCATAGCTGTAAGCGGAGATAGGGGGTAGGTGAAAACAGAGATTTTCTGAGCACTGCATGAATCACTCAGAATACGAGTAATGAGGGAACACTCTTATATCCATTATAACATGGTGAAAGTTCAGTCATGATATGTGCCGTTTAAAATCAGCAGCTCCTCTGCACACTTGAAAAGAAAAGTTTCAAATAGATTTTTTCGGGCTCATAGACCCTGGCAGTTTCACAATCAGTGGTGTGATGAAGAGCAAACTGGATGAGAGGGGAGGTTGAGGAGGCCAATGGTTCTACAAAGTGGCATGAAGCTGAAACACATTTATTGAATTAACACCACAGTGAATGAATACATGAATACATTTGGACTATTACAGGCTACTCACCTTATTCCAGTAGTTGCTGTGGGCGCTGCCATGGCTATTCAGGTTGTATTACTTTGCATGAGGCTGATCTTGACAGTAAATAAGTTCTATATGGACTACAGAGCCGTTTTAAAGCCTCCCAGGAGTCGGCGCAGTGTTGACTTGTTGCACATAAACGTTGACCATTTGACACAAATCAGCCCACTTTATGTCAGATTTTAGCGGCAACACTTTTCCCAAATTCTCCATTGAAAGGAACGGGAAGTGCCACTGCAAAGAAAGCGTGGTTTAGTCGCATTTACGGAAAAAGTGAGCGGGGCAGAATAAGGTCAATATCGTATGAACATTTGGACTATTACACTTCGTCCTTTCTGCTCTAAAGGCCTGATGATGATCCACAGCACCATTGTTTATAGACACATTTCCAGTTCCACCACAGAGTTCTAACAGTTAGCACACGGACTTACTCTGTTGGAACTGTAACATCTTCATGCACAAATGAACTGTAGACTTTAAGCCACACTGCTCAGTCAGATCTGCGGCTCTGGGCTCGTGTGTTGGGCGGCTCGGTGCTGTTGTGTTAGCATGCTGGCCATATTAGCATAATCTGGGTCAAAGCCTGGGAATGAGGATGTGCATGCATGTTTTACTGTTCTCCCTGTAGACTTGAGCACTGCACACTTCATACATAATTCACCTAAGTAAGTGTCTCGGAGAAGACATGGGAGCGAGAAAATGTGCAGACAGAACAAGATTAAATCAGACTTGGACTGCCACAAGAGCCCCGAGTCTTGTTGTGATTTAAAACTGAATCCCGGGCCAGCTAATTCTGAATAATCAAACTTTAAAGGTACGTTATGTAACTTTTCTGCTTGTCTCCATGGAGATGTAATAGCAGGTGATGCGACCAGACCAAGTTACGGGTCAGATCTGCGGAGAGTGGACCCCGCTTACAGTAACAATGCATGTGTTAAGTGGGTGTTTTGAGCAATAAAAACACCTGAATTCTTTATAGTTTAATGCCATACTGTGAAACAATCCAGCCAAAGCCCTCCACCTGAAAAGTTACACAGTGCACCTTTAAAGTACCTGGAAATAGAAACAAAAAAAAATATATTAGTTGAATTATGTAACAGTGTTATATAGAAGTCAAGTGTATAGTGATGGTATTGAACGTCTATGGAATATTAATTGTTAAAACACCGCATTTGTATCATTGTGCTTTTGTATATTTATTTATGCAGGAGCTTGGGTGACGTAGGCTTGTGGGAGGAGCTTTGGACAGAATTGTACTTCTAACCGCAAGGAGGGTTCGAATGGGGCCCGGGAGAGATCGCTAGATTAATCAAACATGCATGGATGACATTTAAAACCTCTTCGGGGATGTTTTTGATGAGGGAACAACATTATAACAAAAAGAAATTTTGCATAATGCCCCCTCTTTAAAAAGTATAGCATGATTGGTGGTGGTCAGAAAGGCAGTTAGCCCCAGGGCAGCTGTGGCATTTCTTTGTAAGCAGTTTGAATGAGTAATGCAACACTTTATAGAATGTTTATATTATAAAACTTTAGATTTTTCACACAGTGGGTGAATTTCAGAGACATAATGCGCAGTGCAAGAACAACAACGCTACAATTTTTCCGATTAGAATATAAATGAGGAGAATTTTAAGTTTTAAAGATTGGATGATTGGAAATGGTTTGGATTTTTGCATAATAACCCCAAAAAGGCACCAAACAAAATTTAAACTAAAATTTCACGTTATTTAAAGGGCCTGTACCCAATTTTCTTATGCATTTATGCAAAATGTGTACAGATATATGGTATAAGCAGCCCTTGATGTAAAAATAAGTGCTGTCTGGATCTAGTTAAAAAGCATTGTATTGTCAGATCATCAGGAAGTGCACATTAGCATGGTAGGTGTTGTTCGCTTGAGTGTCGCAGCTAACTCAGCGTCACTGGTCTCTGAGAGTTGTGAAAAGCATTTGTAAACTCATCGTGGTGAATAATTAGGATGCTCAGAATGCATAAAGTAAGAGAGGAATAACTTTGGACCACTGTTTATAAAAACTAGTTTTGTATTTCGTGTTTTTAAGACAGGTACAAAGCCCTTAATTTAACTTTCTTGGTAATCTTCAAATTCTCGCTATCTCGTACACCTTGTCACAATCTTTGGTACCGCCCTCCAGCAAAAACATTTGTATCGTTCCCATGGGTTTTATCCAATGCCCAGTGCCAAGATGGTCCAAAACACCCATCACATGAAGTTTTCCACTATACAACTTACAGCCACTTGGCAGAGCTGAACTGAGTGGCATTTAAAGTTCAACTGTTTGCTCCCTGCCAGGTCACTCCCAAAAAACACATTTCTCTAAAAATCATTTCTGTGGCGCTAATTAGAGCAGACGAGCCCCCTTCAAGCCTGATGTCGGCCCCACGCTGTGCCCAAACTTTCACTTCAAACTTTGCATAACTGGCTGTACAGCATTCAGTATACAGTAAACATCAACAAACTCTCTTTTCATTATTCACAAAATCAAGGCAAGTCACACCAAAGGAAGTGCAACCCGCTGTTTGTACATGTTGTGAAATGCAAAGATGTTATGGGAATGAATGAAAGTAATCTGCTCTATACACTGTGCTATGTCCCTCTACTTTCCCTTTAAAGAGGGGTATTACCCTTCTATGGGGTATTAACTTTGATTACATATATGTTTATATCACCATGTTACCGTTCACTATGTTACTGCACATTGGATCAGTTTTGTGAAGTTGTAGTGTATTGTTTTGTATCCTGCTTTTGCATATTTATGGAAAATTGCAGTGCCGGTGCGTGACATGACATGACATAGGCTTGTGGACTGAGTCAGAGTAGCTCTCGCGATGGTGTTGGTTCATTCTCTTATGGAGTGGCTGTTTAGTTTCTCCAATATAACGCTCACTGCAGTCTTCACTACACTGAATGGAACAGACCACATTGCTTTGTCTGTGGCTCGGGGTTTTGTCTTTTGGGTGAACAAGTTTCTGTCTTAAAGTGTCTGTAGGTTTGAAACAGACTGGGATTTCGTGCTGCCTGAAAATTCTCTCAAGCTTCTCAGACACACCAGCTGTGTAAGGAATATTCTCTTAGGTTAGGCAATCTTTGTTAGGAAATGCAATCCATCTATGAACAGGATAGGGGGCCTTAGACATCATCTATCTCCTTTTTATAACTCCATTTACAACTCCAACTCAGACCTAAACCTAAACAAGGAAAACAATATGGCTAGCCTGTATGCTAATAGGTGTGAGAGGGCATCCATTAGGGGCCTGAATGATTATGCAAAAACATGACTCAGGCACAGTTCACAGTAGACCCAGCCTACAAACAGAAACTGTAAACAACACGTGTGTTAGTTTCAGTGTAGTTAGCTCCTCCCTTCAAACAGACATAAGGCAGTGTCCACCAGTAAATCTGACCAGAACTGAAGAAGCCGCTTGGATGAGCTGCGAAACTTTACTTTTTACTTTTACTTCACTACATTTGAGAGCAGGTATCTGAACTTTCTACTCCACTACATTTTTGAACAGGACTGAAAAGTAAAAGTATTTTTTGATTGTTTGGGACCTGCTGAAAAGGCTGAGGGTTTATTTTTAACACATTTGTAATTTGAACAAACAAAAATATATAAAAACAGCTAAGAAAAAAGTATCTGCACTTTTACTTAAGTAACAAAACTGAGTAATTCTTCCACCACTGGTTTTAAAATAACTAAATTCAATGTTACACTTTTTTAGTAACTACTTTGAGCTATATTTTTCATGTGTACTTTTCACTTTAACTTAAATACAGTTTTTTTTTAGCAATATACCACTACTACTACTACTACTACTACTACTTCACCGACATCTGACCACCACAAGATTTACAATGAGCCAAAATGTTGCCCCTTGTTTGGTCTTCTTCCGTCTTACGTTCTGTGTAGCATAGCTGTAATTGACTTATCATAATGCAATAGCAGTAGCAGCCTCCTCAGTGGTTTCCCATTATGTTGTGTGCTAGCGAACATTAGGACATTATACAGGTGAGCTCACAATGTCAAAGCCATCACTGCAGCTGTATGTACACGAACATGCTAATGTCTCCTTCATTAATTATCTAATATGGGGTCGTTCTCTAAATAAAGCCAGTTTCCGAAAATACTAGCGATTTGTAAAGGTAAAATTGGGCTTTACCACAGACTGTATATATAAATGGACATAGCTAACCTGCTAGCCACCGAGTTCCAAATAAGAAGAGATCATGGGTGCGCTTCTGGCTCCATCGACTCTGGCTCCAATTCACTTTACATTCGAAAACTGTGGCCCCTCTCTCTGTAACTTCTGCTGTGATCCTCGTCGTTTTGGTTTTAATATGTTTACATTAACCCACTCTACATGATTCTGTTTTTTATTTCGCTATTGTGTCTATAAGTCAAGATATGAACATTAATAAGAGAAAAATCAGCTGCCTTCTTTCAAGGTTGATTGACAGCGTTGCTAAGCACCCACCCCCTGCAAAACCAGCGGTGCGGGCGGGAAGCGGCGTTACGTTCAGCATCTTCGTTCCAGATTGGCTCTCCAGTTGCTTTGACATTCGCGGTCGGAATTCCAAATATGGAACTCTGCTCCAAATTCGCCCCAATAACTTCTCTAGCCTCGATGAGCTTCATTTGACTGGAGCCGAACGCTATGGGTGACGTCACATTCACGTAGTTTATGTCTTTATACTGTCTATGGGTGTGACGGTGCAAAGGAGAGTGGTTTCGTAGCTATATGGTTGGTGGTTTGAGCCCAGCGACAACCGGTGTATTGTGTTGTTGTGCTGTTGGGCAAATCACTTCACCCACATCACATATAGAATGAGTGTGGTGTGGGATTGTCGGTCATCAGCCATTTTTCTGTTAATCTGCCCGAGCCTAATGTGAATGAATGTTACCATCAGGCTGTCAAAGATAGTTATTAAAATAAATAAATAAATAAATAAAACAAGTCATGTGGAATATTTTATCAATAGATCAAAAACTTTTAATTAAGAAATGAAGATAATTGGTAGTTGGTGTAACATTTCTGTCTCTGTGGAGATGTTATTGCTCTGCTGGGAATGTTCCACAGTACGGCATTAAACGTATTTATCTTGTGTTGATTCAGTTTCAGTTTTTAATGATCAAAAATACCTTTCATTCATACTGTGATCGGGTTTACCTTTCCACAGATCTGACCTGTAATTTGGCCTGATGGCTTCACCCGCTTGCCGCCAGGGAGACTGATATGCTTAATGCCATACTGTGGAATATTTTAGGTAAAACAAAAACCTTTACATGGAGACGTAAGTAAGCAAACCCTCTACCAGAAAAGTTACATAACCCAAGATTTTTAGGACACTGGATCATTCAAAAAATACACTTATCAAAAAAAACAAAAAAGAAAAAAAAACTGTGTACATAGAATTCTATTTTTTGGTAATTTATCAAGTACGTTCATGGCAAAAGGTCAAATTTTACACTCTATATCAAAGAACCACTCACCCATTCACACACGCTTTCATACACCATTGTTCACGGACACTGGGGGTGAGGTGAGTTAAGTGTCTTGCCCAAGGACACAACAACAGCCTTCATCTGTGAGAGCCGGAATCGCACCCGCCAACCTGTGGGTCAGTGGATCTGACCGCTCTACCAATGACGTTTATGTTGAGAGCGGGATTCGAACCGCCAACCTTCAGATCAGTGGACAAATGTTCTACCGAGTGTGAAGCTGGTCCCTTATACAATTTTAAATGGATGTGTTCTTCAAAAAGCCTTAAGTCTGTCTCCAAGAACAATGTTCACAAGTGGCATATAGTCCACAAAGCAATGAGTTTATCATTACAACTTGGCAAAAATAAATAAATAAATAAAAGTCTACCTGCTTTCTACTAAACATCTTCTCAAAACTTGACAAAAAAATAAAATAAAATAAATAAATGAAATAAAAAATTAATTGTTCAAAATTCCCCCAGATTTCTAGCCCGTTATTGGTATTGGTATATTCCATTGTTGTGTTGGGCCGGCCCCCTGCAGCGTCACGTCACCACATCTCCGTCTTTGTCACTTGGGCCTGCTCCATATTTCTCCTGCTTATGCACCCGGGACATTTTATTTTATTTTGCTGCCATAGTCCAAGGTCTGGCTGATTGATGGACCCACGTCGCCTTCACTCCTCCCATTTATCATGTGCTCTGTTTGGGATAGGTAACACATACACAGCTCGAGCGCGCGGCAGCGAGCCCTTAGCCCCGGCCTAATCACCATGGAAACAGGGAATGTGTCCGGAGCTGGCCGCGGAGATAGTAAGGAACGTTTAGTGTGGAAAAATTAAAGGGAACTTTTGATGAATGGTTGGATTAGTTTTGAAATGAAGTTTACAAATGAAAAGTTAATTTGCAAAACAGACACATTGAGTTTTTGAAAGCTGTTTAAAGACATAGTATGTAATTTTTTTCCCCAAAAGTAGACTAAAATAAAAGCATGTTTTTTGTTTTGTTTTTCACATTTTTTTTTTTTTTTTCCTTAAAAAAAAAAAAATGCATCTTTACTGTGAGCTTGTTCCCACAGAAATGTTGTTCCTTTGGGTATATCACAATTCGACGACTCTATCTCCATGGAAAATGCTCCGTTGTATGGTTTTAAGTTTCTATTTCCATGGAATTATGCAATTGACTCTCCGCCTCCAGAAAGTTCCATACTATCACTTTAAAGAGTGTGTTTATTTTTTAGTATATTCTAGGTAATAACAGTGACACTGCATGCATTTATATATTTACTGTACCAAATTAGATTTTTCAGTAAAAAAAAAAAAATGTTAATTGTAAAAAAATATATATATAAATTACAAACCTCATCCACGTGTGTTTTCTGCTCATCCATTCTTCAGCTGTATGATCCTTCACTTTCTTTTGGTATTTTAAAATGCCCCTTGTCAAAATATACCTGGAGTTGTCTTATTTTTCACTGATGCATGTTTGAGTAATTCTGCAGATTTAGTTTGTCCTATTTTTATTCTGATCAAAACTGCTTCACACCTCAATGCACCAGTAGCTGCACCTATTCTAGCAAGTTGTACGCAGAGGAACGTAAGGCCTCAGGTTCCTTCCGTTGCATTTATTGTATAGATTGTTTTAAAGGTCCACTATGTAACTTTTCTGGTGGAGGATCTGCCGCCAGCCTGTCTGCCTGGAGATGTTGTTACTAAATCTGGACTGTTCCACAGTATAGACTTTAACACACCTATCTCCATGGAGACAAGCAAGCGACGCCATCAGGCCAAGTTACATGTCAGATCTGTGGGGAGGTGATCTCACTCACTGTAAGAATGTGTTAATTTTAAGATATTTTGGAGCAATGAAAACACCGTTACTGTTCGGCCAAAATGTTGCTGCCAGACTCACCTCACCGGCTCCAAACAGAGAGACCATATCACACCCACCCCATAACTGATTATAAAATGTTACTACTCAGCCATTTTACTTGCTCCTCAGGACACATCACTGATCTTTGAACCCCACCCGCTGCCCCTCGACCTCTGAGTTCAAACTCTCTTGCCGCCGGCCCCACCGTCCCGCCTCAAAACCGAAGGAGGCCGAGCGTATCGACTCCACCTTACCTCATTTTAAAACCCTCCTAAAAACGCTCTGAAGCTGTCAACTTTAGATTTGACCTTTGTGTATTCAGCTTTTCACTATTTTATCTTGTACTATTTGATTTTATCAGGAAGTCTCATTTTCAAGAGAGTCCTTGAGTCCTACACGGTTAGACATAAACATTTACAATTAATAAAATGCAGTAAAACGTAAATTTAAATATTCACTGAACCTTTGGTCCACAGGCGTCAGTTAAACAGTCACAAAAAAGATGACAGACACAGTGTGTTTACATTCACAGGGAATTACACTGTTTACTTTGATTCGCTTTATGAGAGTGATGTTATATATTTGTTTTATTGTTTTGTTATGTGATATTTCCTGTTGTAAAGCACTTTGGTGTAACTTGTTCGGTTGTTTTAAATGTGCTATATAAATCAAATGACTTTGACCTGGTATTTTGGAATAGATATGCAGGTGGAGGACTCTCTACCAGAAAAGTGAAATATTGTACCTTTAAAGTGGAACTAAAAACTAAATCAACTTTTTTTTTGCTCCCAAACTCTGCATATGTTTTAAATAGTATTGTCTACTGTTAGTCCTAGTCCTTTTTGGCCATTTTTAGTTCCAATCAGGCATATTTTCATCTTTCTGCCAAAAACAGTTAAATGTGTGTGCTGCCTCTAGTGGCCAAGTACTATGTGACATCATGCATGACTGCCCAGCTGTTCCATATTACAAACACCCGGCTGCAGGGGTTGCATTTGAAGTGTGGATACCCGTTTGACCAATCACACGATTCCTTATACCTCCAGACCCCGCCCCTCCTCTCTCACTCTTTTCTTTACTCCTCCAGGCACTGCCCAAATTAGCAGCTCTATTTGAAATGTGGTTGTGGGCGGAGTTTAGGTGTTAAGTCTCACTTTAAGTATACCAAATGACAGCCAAGGTTAAGGAGTACTTTCCAAACGCCTGTATAAAATAACATAACCTCTAAAATACTCCGACAGTGCTTCTTACACACGAAAGTACCCACTTCTCCTGATCCCTCATTTACTCTGTGTATTAATGGATCTAAGCGTGACCCAGGGTTAAAGCTACTTCCTGTTAGCCCGTGAGGAGTTAACACACAACAGTTCGGGCTGAGTGAGTTTTGCGACTTTGGAGTCTTATGGAAGGTTCCAGGCTACGAACACGTCCACCCAAATGAGGCAGCAGACACCCTCTTAGAATGAGGAGGCAATCATAGCCGCAAGTAGCATCATTCAAATTATGGAATGCTTAAACGCGCAGCCGGGAACGTTGTGGATGGGTTTGTTACAATATTCCGTAAATGTTATTTGGGGACAGGATTAGAATTTCTAATGAATTTGCTTCTTGTGTCTTTTACTATGAAAATGACTCGCTCTTGATTTGAATGAAGGTTTTGGCTGCGGTATTTGTTGTGTTTATTCTTCAAGCCGGTTCTGCTGTTGTGTCCCTGGGCAAGACGCTTCACCGGAATTGCCTACATTTGGTGTGAGGAAGGGCGTATGACGTGATTGCCACTTGACAAACCAAAAGAGTGGGGATAGATTGAGACTGTGAAACAAAGGTTAGAAAGTAGCAAGTAAAGCTCTCACCTCACAGCAAAATGTCCCGGACTGTGTAGATTCTTTCAGTTTGTTGTTGGCCTAGGAACTCCTGATCATCCGCCTAACCTAGCCCAAAAAGTGAAGAAGGGTCCTGGGGAGTTGCACTGTAGTTGTGGACTTAACACTGAATAATGGGTCAAATGCAAAGACAGCAGAGACAGTCACAACAACTTTAAAGGCCTTGCACCTGACGACTGAACCTTGAGAGAAGAACTTGTTGCAGTTTGAAGTCGTAACCCTTCCTAATTAGTCCCTTCTTTGGCTTTCATGTAGAACGACTGTCTGGGATCATCGCTGGCAGTTGCTTCCACATGGTTCTTATCACAATTCACCCAATTAGACCTTTCTGTCACTATATGGCACCAGGACAGACATGTCAGACAGCTGTTTGGGATAGTCACCAACAGTTGTTTCTTCATGTTTTCATTTTTTTTTTCATCCATTCTGTTTAGTTGTAATCCAAAAAATGCACATGTGAGATCCTACAGTCTCATTTTTTTTCCAATTAGTCTATCAATCTTTGGTAAAGGTTCATTCTGTTTACATGTTTCACTTCCTGTATCTTCCTCAGAAGCATCACGTGATGGTGTAGTGATGAATCTTGTTGACTGCTTTACTTGGTTTTGCCAGACAGTATGGGAAGCTTACGCCCCCTACTGTCTGACGCCTTCTCCAGGACTGCAAAAAGCTGTGGTATTTGTTGCTTTCAACCATACACTGTATAAAGAAGTGGACTAAGTGAGTGTGACGTCACCCATAGCGTTCGGCTCCAGTCAAATGAAGCTCATCGAGGCTAGAACAGTTATAGGGGCGAATTTGGAGCTGAGTTGGATATTTGGATCTGGTTTGGCAGGAGGCGGGCGCTTAGCAACGCTGTCAATCAAGCCTGTTGCTAACACTAGCGGGAGTGACCTCGGGGAAAGAGGGCAGCTGATTTGTCTCTTATTAGTGTTCATATCTCGAGTTACAGACACAATAGCCAAATAAAAATACCAGGATCATGTAGAGCGGGTTGATACGAACATTTTAAGACCAAAATGACGTGTCTGACAGCAGCAGTAACAGAGAGAGGGGTGACAGTTTTCTAATGTAAAGTGAATCGGAGCCAGAGTCGATGGAGCTGGAAGCGCGCCCACGCTCACTTCCTATTTGGAACGCGGCGGCTAGCGGGTTAGCTATGTCCATTTATATATACAGTCTATGCTTTCAAACAAATACCACCAGTGGGCTCAGACAGGCCATCGAGATCCGCAATGCAGTCCTGGAGAAGGCTTCAGACAGCAGGGGGCGTAAGCTTCCCCTACTTGGCAAAACCAAGTAAAGCGACCAACAAGACACGTCACCACACCATCACGTGACGCGTCTGAGGAAGATACAGGAAGTAACCGAAACTTGAAAAGCAGATAAAGAAACGCTCCTGTCCAAATGAAAATGTTTTACAGTAAAGACTCCCCGATTGTTTTATCAGCCAATAAAATGTTATGATGTCATCTGGAACAGAGAATAATATTACACCAGCAGAGTGAATGGACTTGAGAGGAGGTGTGAGTGCTCCCTTGTTCATTCACAGTCCACAGACAAAGTCACCTTCATTAAACCAATGGGGCCTTTGTTGTAAAAATACTCTCCTCTTTGTCTCGTGGCCCGCTTGTGTCTTGAAAGTCGACAGGGACATTTTTGGGCAGAATAGTGTTAGCGGACCCGGTCACTCTCAAGAGGAAAAGTTAATTAACTGTTAAATCCCACTGATTGTGTGTGCTCGTCAGCCAGCCAGCCACACCGCGTGCAGTAGTCATTCATTAGGCAGGTGTTTTTTATTTCAATTGCAAAGTCAATTTAAAATGATCATTATTGTCCTTTAATTCGTTAATTACCGAAACGAGGGCCGAAGCTATTACATACTCAAACAGATCCACCAGACAGGATTTTCAATGTTCTATCTCTTGTTACACTAGAAAAAACGATTTAGCATTTTGGTCTTACAGAAACCGCTAATGGCATTTTTGTGTTGGTTCATGAAACTGGTTTGTATTTGTTTTTATCTAAACAAGACGCACTATGTTTTTTGTGTTTTCATTTCGAATACTTTTAAACGTTGCAATTGGTATCCCACTTTTTACATTCATATTTAAAGCAAGACCGTGTAACTTTCTGGAGGTGGAATGAGACCTGAATGATTCCACGGAAATAGAAAGTTAAAATCAAACTTCGGAACATTCTCTATAGGCATAAATGAATGCTTGGATGAGTAGGCAACAGTAGGAAGTGTTTAAAAGGCAAAAAGCAGAATCGCTAACATAGACTGTATATATAAATGGACATAGCTAACCTGTTAGCCGCCGCGTTTCAAATAGAAAGCGAGCGCTTCCGGCTCCATCGACTTTGGCTCACTTTCTATTGAAAAACTGTAACCCCTCTCTCCATAAATGCTGCTGTCAGCCTCGTCATTTTGGTCTTAAATGTTCGTATTAACCCGCTCTACATGATCCTGGTGTTTTTATTTAGGTCGCTCCAGCTTGTGTTAGCGACAGGTTTGATTGACAGCGTTGATAAGCGCCCGTTCCCTGCGTTACCTTCAACAACCTGGCTCCGGATTTGCCCTTTGGTTGCTATGATACTCGCGGTTGGAATTCCAAATATGGAACTCAGCTCCAAATTCGCTGCTATAACTGCTCTAGCCTCGATGAGCTTCATTTGGCTGGAGCCGGACACTCACTTAGTCCACTTCTTTATACAGTCTGTGATCGCTAACCAGTATCATGATGCTAACCCCTTAATGCTTCTTAAGTGAAATAAACATAACGGAAGGCATATTGACACGTTGAGGACTTATAAGCCACTTCCTGGTTTTATATATTGCTTACAAAGAGATTTCAAACGAAGCATACGCTAATTCCTCCCAGTTACTAAGCTGTTTTTTTTTTGTTTTCTTTTGTTGTTTTTTTTGCTAGGTAGCTCTAGACCAAACCCATCTTTAGATTTCGAGAATTTTGTCAAGGGAAATACTACTCTCTCCTTTTTATCAGTGGCATTTAAGAATGGGTCAAACGCAGAAGAGTTGTCCTGACAATAAAAGGCTGACCTACACTACCTGTGTGTGTGCTGGCCAGACACTATTGCCACATCTCTACGATTCTGCCCCAGGGCGTCTGTGACAGCTCAATATACAGTTTGACTGACAGGTAAATAAATAATGCTCATAATGACTGAATATGTTTTACTTAAAAATATCCAAATCCAAAATATTTAACTGTTGTTTCATTTTGCAGTAAAACACAATCTTGCCGTACTCATATTTCAACGTCCTACTTTATGTTTATTCCATTTTGAGCACATTTCACCACTCAAAGGATAATATTTTTGCTTTGAATCATTAATTGCTACGACAAGTGTGGCCATTTTTCACCCCTCTGAAACCCAAGGATACTGTTTGTTCAAAAGCCCTTGTAGACTTTTTTTGGGATGAAAAGCAATGACGTGTGTTTGTGGTATGGTGTGCTGCTCTGACCCCTCCTCCTCCCGCCGTTGTGTAAAACATCAGCTGTGCTCGTCAACTTAATGCCACACATTTAGCTTATGCATAATTCAGCCCCTCTATTACTGTCATTTAGCAGTCTGCATGTCTCCCACTGCTGCCAGCTCAGTAATACCGCTCTTTAAATGTGAACTCAGTGTGGTTAAAACAAAGGCAATAATCAGGCTTTTTGGACTGGTTTGAAAAACACACAAAAGTATATGAGCCTTGTACCGTGTTGTAATGTAGTTTACTCATTAAAAACCTTGTGTTGTGTGTGTGTGTGCGTGTTTCATCCATGCATGTTTAAATAGTTGTGTATTCTTTGGTGACTTTCTAAAAAATTCAAAATGCGCAGTTCCATTGATCTCCAGCCATTTCAGGAAGCCCCAAAAACCTTATTTTACTCATTTATTTTTAATTTTTATTTCTGTACAGTGTTATTGTAGTTGACCTTGCCTGGGATCCAGAATACACATTTCTTCAGTACTTTAGGAAGATGTGAGTCTGGTCACTGGTGAATCTCCATGTTTTCAAATGGGCGTGATTGACAGGTGGATAAGCCAATGGGGGATGCGCATGGTCTGTTCATATTGGAGAAAAAAAAGGAAAAAAACATATCACAGGCGGCTGAAAAACATCGAGAATTTCTGCGGAATCAATGAGCCGAGATTAACTTAGCTCAGGCAATAGTTGACCAAGATATACCTTACAAAACTGGCACAAATTTCTCTTTGTTCTCTGTCAGTACAAATTAATGAAGGTGATTAGTATAATTTATCTATCTATTTTTCAATTTAGCTGCCTCAGAAACGTGATGGCATTATTCCAAAACAAAAGCGTATCGTTAAGAGGACTTTACGTCAGGTTTACGGACCCAGTTTCTGCCAAAAAAAAAACAAAAAACGATAAAGTGAATCCCCCACAGCTGCGCACATGACCCTAATGTCCGTCTGTTATTAAAACATCAAACTTCTCATTATCGTGAACGCAACCAACGACTTACACCCCAGTGTGTCGAAGCAGCATTGCATCCTGGTCCTATATTTGATTGTACCTCACTGCAAATTAATGCCGTCTGAAAAACTATTCCTGAAAGCCAACTGTCGCCAAAGGACCCTGCCCCCTAGATCAATACCCCAATGGACACATCATATAGACTGTTGGATGACCTCACTATCTTGTCACATAAATGCCATTCTCTGACATTTAAGACATGTCTGCTGTATGTGTGGGGAGCTATCAACAAACAGCACATCTGTAGGCGCTAAAGAATCGCATTTTTGTGGCAGTTGTTCAAAGCGAACGATACTGTACTGGACGATACTGTACTTCTATTGTTGGTTCGGTGAACTGGAGGTTGAATGGGAAAGGTTGCATCCACCCATGGGTTTCGGAAAAAAATGGACCGTTGCCGTAGAAATCAACAAGTTAAAACTTAACAATCTGTGAATGGTTAAAAATCCTCAAAATGGCGTCTATAAACAGGAAGCTGAAACCTATGGACGCTCACTTTATGAAGTTGTTGGTTAGGGATGTCACGATATTAGATTGTAGCGTTATGATTATTGTGAGAAGAACTATCAAAGTTTTATGATAATGCATGGTTATTGGCACACTGACCAAATAACAAATATAATTCACTTTCATTCAGATTGCCAAAAGACTATCATTAATCATTCAAGTTTGATTTCATAAAGAGGGAGTATTTTACTTCTGTGGGGTATTAACTGTAACACATAACACATTTAGATCACCATTTTACCTTTTATTGTTTTGAAAATGACATATTCGCTGAAAACAACTTAACATGTTTTATAAGTTTCACTTTCGTTTCTGACGCTCTGAGTCCCCCGTCACTTTGCTCTCTGTGCTAAGTCACTCCCCCTTCAGAGCGCTGTCACAACACAATCAGTGTGCATCTTGCTAATGAAACTACTGCACATCGCATCAGGGTTGCCAAGTTGCTGTGTACAGTTTTGTATCATGTTTTTGTATATTTGTGAAGAATTGTCGTGTGGGAGCATGGGTGATGTAGGCTTGTGGGCGGAGCATTAGGCAGAATCTTACAGCTAACAGTAAGGAGGGTTTGAATAGGGCCCGGGAGAGATCGCTAAATCACTGAAACATGCATGGATGACATTTAAAACCTCTTCAGGCATGTTTTTGACGAGGGAACAACATTATAACATGGTAGAAACCTCAAAAAGTTGATTTTAATACCCCCTCTTTAAGTTAATGTGACATAAACAGATAAAAAAATCACTTAACATTTAGGATACTTATGGAGTAAAAAAAAAAATGTTGAAATGAGCTTTTAAAATTCTCCCAATTATTATTTTTAGCTCTCATGATTATATTTTGACCTGAATAATTATAATTATTAATCCCTAGTCAGGGTATAAACAGGCCTGCACTTTGCATTGCACTGTATATGAAAATCCTAATTAGCTCAAACAAGTAGGCAACTGCATAAATAAAAGTGGTAATGATGTGTCAGAAAATGTTCTAAAACTTAAAACAAATGAATGTGTACCAACTTCTGTAATGATCTACAGAATTATACAATTGGAAAAAGTATATAAACAAAAGTTGCCTTAACAGTAAATATAGATGTATAAAAGTAGATTAGGTGAAAGGCAAAGTGTAGCACAAGTGAACAGGGAAAATAAATGTATAGTTAGGGATCTATAGCATTCTGCAGATTAAATGCAGTGTTGGATGAAGTACTCCATCTTGTTACTTAAGTAAAAGTACAGATACAGAGGTAAAAAGTTACTCATGTAAAAGTAAAAGTATTACATGAAAAATCTATTTAAGTAAAAGTATTAAAGTACCTGTTTAAAAATATGCTTTAAGAGTAAAAAGTAAAAGTATTTCACACAAGTGTTGTTTATTTATTATTTAAGTGTTAAATGCAGTGATATTGATTAAAAAAAACAAACAAACAAACACATATTTTGGTCAACAGTAGCAATACGAATCAATTTCTTCATTTTTCTTATGAATTTTGTGTATTTATTTTTGTTTGCTTAAAGCCGAAGCTTGAACTAGAAAACTTTAGCCAGGATGTTGCCACAAACATGGTAAAAATAACCCCTCGAATCATATGAAAAGTACTTTTTACTTTTCAGTCCAGTTCAAAAATGGGGGGGGGCCCCTCACAAACTCTGTAATATGCAGTTTTCATAAGATAATGTAGTGTAGTGTGGGCCCCCGAAGACGTTTTTTACGTAGGACCCAGAATTTGCTGCTACGTCCCTGGTAGTGAAGTAAAAGTGTCCACTTTAAAATTGACTTAAGTAATGTACAGATACCTAAAAATTCTACTTAAGCAAAGTACTTTAATACTTGTACTTCGTTACCTTCCACCGCTGGTTAAACGTGTCCACCTCCCAACAACAAGCAACAGCAGATGTGCAAACAGATGGAGGATAATTCTGGGTTCAGTACAAGTGAAATAAGATACATAAATAAAATGCTACCACTATACAAGGACATATTTGATTATGCAGAATTACTGACACTTCTAAACAGTCAAAATCCTAAAAAAACCCCACATCAACTGGTTTTATATCACAGTGTGTAGTGTGGACTTGTAGTGAGTAAGGTGCAGAATAACTGGTGTCTGCGATCAGTGTGGTGCTGTCCATGGTGCTGAAAACACAACTAAAGCAAAATACCAACTACGAAAGTTACTGCTGTTGTTGTCAAAATAACTACATTCACAAACATCACGGGGAGGTTGTGCGCAGAATTTGAATGTTCTCCCTGTGTCAGTGTGAGTTTACTCTACCACTAAACCACTAAAACACGTGCTATAGGGTTTCCTCTCCAGCCGAGTACTTCCCTGTAAAATCAGAATCTCACTGGATTTTCTTGGTTAAATAAAGGCCAAGAATGAATGAATGAATGTAAATAAATAAATTCACAATTTCACAAGTTATATCCGTCACTTCAGAGCGAACACACTGACCATACCAATTTCTTTCTTTCTCTTAAGTCTCCCAGTTGAAGACTTTTACGATTATACTGCGGAAGTAAAGGGACACTGTGTAACTTCTTCTGGAGGGTACACCACCTGCATGGAGATGTTATTGCTTTCCTCCAAAATGTTCCACAATATAATAGCATTTAAACTATTTATCTCCTTGGAGACAAGCAGATGCCACCAGGCCAAGTTGCAGGTCATATCTATGGAGATGAGCGTATGAAAATAAGAAGGCATAGTTTTATCTTTATTATCTATCTAACTATCAAAACAAGGAAAACAGTAGGGCTATCCAGGGCATACTGTGGAACATTCTGGGCAAATAACCCAACTTCTCTATGGAGATAAGAAGGTGGCAGAACCTCTACCAGAAAGTGACATAGTGCACCTTTACAGTATAAATATATTGTTGCCAAAATCTTGAGAACTGCTCTGTGGTTGGCTATTCATTCCAAATAGTTTTACCATTATCACCCACACAACCAGAACATCCAGTAACCTCACATGAAGCTTTAGGTCCCTCTGTAGTAAAGGCATAAATCTAATCTTCTCTGTACACTCTAGCACTCCACTATCCTCTGCCACGACATCCTATACCTGTGGGAGGTGCACAGACCCGATATCTGGTGTAATTACCAGATCAGTCCCCCGGGGGGCGTGTGGGCCGGACGGACACCCGAGTGATAAAAGAGCAAGGGAGGAACTTTAATTGAAGATATATACTTTGAGAATATAGGCGGTGTTCGTGGTATTCTAGATAGCCTGCGGTTTTAAAATGGAGGCGGTAAGAATGGAGCTGTGGAATTGGTGTTTAAATGCTCGGATTCGAAACACGTTGGGATGTTTTATTGTTATCGAACCTGGAACCTTTTTGCTGGAAGGCGTGAGTACTAGCCACTGTCGGAGAGACATTTTGTGCTGTGGTATGGAGCATTCTAGGCAAAGCAATAACATCTTAATTGAGACAAGCCATATCATAAATCACTATTTTTAAAGGGCCCGTATTCCAATATTCCCTGATTTATGTTATAATTGTACAAATTATAATCGTTTCCTCATCACAAACATACCTGGAGTTGTGTTTTGTTTCATTCACACGTTTAACGCACAAACCCTGCAATTTAGGCGAGAGTTCTTTTCTCAAACAGAAAATGCTCCGTTCCACCTTGTGATGTCATGAGGTAATACAGGAAGTGCTCCACACATGTTCGCTAGAATCATTTGGATGATTTCAGCCCTGGAATTGCCAATTTCTACTAAACTAAAGGTAAAATGTAGCTGTTAACGTGAAAACTACCACTACACGACATCACAAGGTGGAACAGAGCATTTTGAGCTTTAGAGATGTAAACAGACTAATAATAAAGGGTTACTCAAACATGTGAATGAAACTAAACACAACTCCAGGTATGTTTTTGAGGAGGTAACAACATTCTAGCATGGCTTAAAGCTCACAAGAATCAAATTTGTGTAATATAGGACCTTTAAAACAGCTCTAAGACTAAAACAACATTTTCCAAACGATTGGTCAAAAGGCTAAAATGAGGCTTGAAAACCTATGACATCATCGCTTCCACAGACCTCCATGTCATGCCTGTCTGTCTTATAAAGTGTATATACCTATCTCATTAGCACTTTGAGTAATCCGCTAATTGATATTGCACTGATCCTGTACTATCACAGTGAGCCCCTCTGACACGTTCTATCCCACCTCCATTTACACCACTTGGAGGTTAGTCAAGCATCGCAACATGGAAACGCAACAGGCTCATACGGCGTCTCATCGGCGTGAGCTGGTGTAGCCACGTACAAAACAGGCGGGGCGCTAATTGGTACTTCTTTCAATTAATGCATTAATTGCTTTAGAAATGAGACAAAGTGCCAACTACACAGAATTAGGTCTAACGATGTAATTACCAGTCACTCTTCAAATCAGGCCACATACAAAAACACGCCAAGCTTCAGTCAGTAGAACGATCCACCTGCTAATGAGGCTAAACCACGGAGAACACTTAAAGGTCCTATATTACGCAAAACTGACTCTTGTGAGCTTTAAGCCATGTTAGAATGTTGTTACCTCATCAAAAACATACCCCGAGTTATGTTGTTTCATTCACATGTTTGAGTAATCCTTTATTATTAGTCTGTCTACATCTCCAAAGCTCAAAAGGCTCTGTTCCACCTTATGATGTCATGTAGTGGTAGTTTTCAAGTTAACAGCTACTTTTTACCTTTTGTTTATTAGAGATTTGCAATTCCAGGGCTGAAATCATCCAAATGATTCTAGTGAAGGTGTATGGAGTTTAAAAACACAGTGGAGCACTTCCTGTATTACCTCATGACAACAAAACACAATTTGGGGTTTTTGATGAGAAAGCAACATTATCACATAGATCAGAAAATAGCGTAATATGGGCATTTAAATGGTAAATAGTCACAATTTTTATATAGCGTTTTCCACCTTCAAGACACTCAAAGCGCTTTATGTCAAGGAACCACTCACCCACTCACACACACATTCACACACCAGTGTACAAAGACACTGGGGGCCAGGAGGGTTAAGTGTCTTGCCCAAGGACACAATGAAAGCATTCATTTGTGGGAGCTGGAATCTGTGGGTCAGTGGACCTGACCACTCAACCATGTTTACGTCGAGTGTGGGATTCAAACCAACCTTCAGATCAGTGGACAAATACTCCAACTCCAACTCCACTCCTTACAAAAAAATTTAATTACATAAATGTAGAACTTGTAATCAACAATAGGGTCACTTTTGTACATGAAACATAACATTTAATGGCTCCTCCACAGAAAAGTTACATCGGGTATAAAATTATAAAGTCAATTTTGATATAGTTTCAACTTTTTAATGTATTTGTTTGTGTTTGATTGTTATATTGGTTATTATTAATTGTGCTGCAAATAGTTAGATTTAGTTATAGTTGTGAATACTGATTCCAAAGTCTGTATCTGCCACTTTTGAAATGTCCATGGAACTTTTACCTCGGGGACCACATCTTTATGAGGTGGCATGAATAATTTAACATGATTTGGCAATTTAGACTCTTAGACTATGTGGCCAAAATCCTGCCAAATGTTTTTTTTCAGTTTCTGAAACTTTTTAAAATTCAATTTCAATTAATTTCAAGTTTATTTATATAGCACATTTCAAACAACTTCAGCTGCCCAAAGTGCTTCACATAAAAGTCAACAAAAATATATACAAATAACACAATACATAGGAAAAGAACAATAAAACACCAAGATATCCTGTCTAGCTAGTATTAAATGCCAGGGAGAAGAGGTGGGTTTTCAGTCTAATCTTAAACTGTATTAAAGACTGAGAGGATCTGACAGACAGAGGGCGCTGTTCCATAGTCTGGGCGCTCTGTCACCTCTGGTCTTCAGTCTGGCTTTGGGCACAGCAGCAGGAGCTGGTCAGCTGACCTCAGGCCTCTGGGTGGAGTATAGGGCTGCAGTAACTCCCTCAAATAAAGAAACCCATAGAGTGCACACGTTTAAACACAATCAGTAACATTTTGAATTTCACCCGATATGAAACAGGAGCCAGTGCAGGTTACACAGCTCAGGTCTGATGTGCTCTCGTGTTGCTCTCTTTGTGTCTTTGCTAAACTATTCACACAAGACACAAAACAATTCAGAATGTTTGAAAAAGTAAACTTTGTGAACAAAAAGTAAAACATTTTATGGTTAAAATATAAACACTGTCATCACGTCACCACATTGGTTCTGATGGTGTTAGAGTGAGGCACATGCCCTAAATATGTGTCAAACATCACAAGCACTTAGGAAACAAAAAATAAAACATTCAGATATGTGATTTTTACCAGTTGTACCTCATAAGTCTCTGAACGAGGTTTTCACTACAGACGTCTTCTACATTGTGGTTTCTAATGCTTGTGTGTCTGTCTGTAACATGATGTATCTTCATATTGTGATTCAGTGTGTTCAGTTTTGCCCTTTGTGTCTTGAACTTTGGTCCATAGACTCAAAATCAGTCCGTGTATAAATAGTTGTGTCACGGGTGATACAGGACCAAAAGCAGAACACAGAAAGGAATTCAAGAATGATTTCTTTACAGTTAATTAAGCGTTTGGGCTGGCGAGCAGGACAGACAGGCAGGATCTGAGCAGAGGAAAAATCACTCTCAACAAGAATCCAAAAATATCCAAAAAGAAGCCAAGTGACAAACTGCTAACGAGTAGCGTTGATCAAACAAACTGGTGAAGAGTGGCTGTGGAGCTGCTCTTCTTAACCTGGAGGTAGTGTAGGTGGAAGCCAGGTGTTCAGTTAGTAGCCACGCCCACACAGGACACAGATGACAGGGTGAGGCGGAGACAACTGGAAGAGCAGGACTGGACCGGAGCAGACTGTGGCCGTGTCCCAATTCAACGGTTGCACACTTCGAAGTACCCGGCCGACGAAGGGTACACCCCTGGCCGTGGCGAAATGGGACGGGCCTACGGGACGGAGCGTACTTCAGCCGCTGTCTGTGCGCTTACGTTACGTCGCTTACGTTACGTCCCCTAGCAACCGTGACGGCTGCTGACTAATGAGCTATACGGCTGTTGACTCATGACCTAAACGTGTAAAATGGACACTGAAATAATTGCAGTTTTATTTTTAGTTCTTTATTATTTCATTGAAGAAGAGTCAACGTGTCGTCGTCACAGCCATTTATTTCAGTGAGGAATTGATCTTTCCCTTCGAATGTCAATAGGCAAATATAACGTACTAGGTGATTTTTTCCCAATTGTAGCTAGTATTACATAACTTTAAGAAAATATACCTTGTTTCTCCCGTAGAAGAAGTCACGCGCGGTGCATGATGGGATATAGCAGTGCGCGAAGTGTGTTCGGATGCACGATTCGTTCACGGCCGATCTCTATGGAAACGCAGGTCACATTTGTCGGCCGCATTCGTCAGGCGCGTGAAATGGGACAGGCCTTGTCACGCCGGAAGTTACGTAAGTGCCCTTTAAATGCAGCCGACGAAGCGTGAAACCGTCGAATTGAGACACGGCCTGTGACAAGTTGATTGTCGCGTTTTAGGTTCTGCGAAAAGTTTTCTGCAGTTTTGATCTGAGAGGCTTGAAAATGGAGATAAGTCTGTGCCAACATGAAGTGGGTATTTTCTGCTTCAGTGGCAAATTGTGGAACTTGTGTCGAAGATTTAAACTTAAGTTTCAAAGCGACTGAAAATGTAACAGCAGTAAAATACATCTTATGTTTTACAAAGGTGTAAACTTGTACAAAATGTTCATTGCAAATACGCGCAAATTGTTCTGTACAAGCATATTCTCATTTGCAAATACAAATATGCATAACCTGTACAAATGTGTTTTTAAATTTGCCCATTGTTTTGTAAAAATGTTTAGATTAGCATCATAATTTGGACAAATGTGTTTTTGATTTGGACAAAAATGTCTCGATTTTACAGATGTAACTGGATCCGTTGCGTTGTGAATCTCAAAGATAAGTGCTTTATGCAAGTTTTAGCTGCAGGCGGTTGTTACATTTGTGGAACGCCTTGGATATGTTTACAACGTTTTGGATGGATTTGGCCCCATAATCGTCAATTGTGCTGGTTCTGCTAAATAGGAGGAGAGGCTGAGGAAATGGTGACGATGGGGCGGAGGAGGACTGAAGCCAGTAGCTAGATGGAGAGAGAGTGCATTTATACGATTGGCTTGAGAGATGATTGGTTGAGAGAAGAAATGTTGTGGAGTGACACAGAGGAGAGGACAGAATGTATAGAATGATATAAAGTGTATTTTTAGTGGAGACCTTCAACTGTAGGTCACTGTGGTGTAGGCTGAAATATAGATGAAGTCAGATTAAAAATGAACTTGTCCCTGGTGCAGTACACTAAATTAAATAGTAAGGACTGCAAAACCTAGTAGTACTAACCCACACATGCTCATCAAAAGCCTTGAGTACAACTGCTACTAAAACCATCACTTCTGCTTTATATATCCTTGGATTAAGATTCTTCTGAAACTTGATAATGAAAAAAAGAGTTTATTAAAGGCCTTGTACCCATTTTTTTCCCCATGTACTCGAGCAAAATGTGTCATACCCCATTACAGATATTGTACGAGCAGCTCTTGAGGTCAAAATATGTCAACTCCTCCCTAAATTTTGAAAAACAAATAAGTACTGTTAATAGAAGCAGTTTCTTCCAACTCCGCACCATAGCGAAATTAAAACCAATCCTGTCTCACAAAGACTTGGCAACAATCCATGTATTTATAACCACCAGGTTGGTCTACTGCAGCTCCTTAAATGTGGGTCTCCCAAACACCAGCATCAGCAGATTACAGCTTGTCCAAATTACGTACTAAAAAAGAGACCATATCACCCCAGTTTTAGCTCAACTCCACTGGCTGCCAGAAGTTTAGAATAGATTTTAAAATGTTACTGTTTGTTTTTAAAGCTCTTGATGATGCTGCCTTCGTTACCTGCCTCATCTCCTGGTTCCTTACTCAGTCTCTCAGGCCCTCAGCTCTACCTCACAGCACTTACTGAGTGTTCCTCCATCCCGTCTCCAAACCAAAGGCGACAGGACCTTCTCCGTCACAGCCCCGAAACTTTGGAATGAGCTCTCGATCCATGTAAAGAACTCCGCATCTAATGATAATTTTAAAACGCTATTAAAGACCCACCTGTCTGATCTGGCTTTTAATCAGTGCTAATGTTCCACTATTGTCTCGTTGTTGCAAATGTCTGGTGGTTCTTTTTGTATCTTTGTACCGTATTATGTTTTGTTTTTCTGTTATTTTTAATAGTGCTGTATAAATAAACTGTCCTGGCTTGGCTAAAGTTAATCTATCCTGCACTCTCCATGGAGACAAGCAGAAAAGTTACACAGTGCACCTTTAAGGCCAATTAAGACTTGGTTATTATCTTCTTTTTAATAACGCATCTTTTCCACAGTTCACACGCACTTGTCCAATGTTTTTGTTCTTAGATAAATATATTCGCAGACATATTACTTTACTCATTAATTACACATATCTGTTGGTCCATAGATTGCAAAGAGGAGCACATCGTTATCAAACATTGACTGTTCCACCTCAGGAGAATTTGAAATGAGCTTCAGAGAACATGGTGTCCCTGCAAACTCACCCTATGACATTTACAATCTGACACGTTTCTTTTTATCATCATAATTATGGGACTTATTAGACCATATTATATTAAGCTGCTCATTTTCTCTGTGTGAAAACATGTCAAGTCGCCAACACATGACCTTTACAATGCCGCGCGGAAGTTTCATTAAAATAAAATTAGACCATATGTAAATTAATATAAAACACTTCCATGTTTTAATGATTATAGTTTGATATGAACTACAGTGCAGAACTTTGAACGCTTGACAAATGTAGAATCAGTTAATCACATAGACTGTATAAAGAAGTGGATTAAGTGAGTGTGATGTCACCCACAGCGTTCGGCTCCAGTCAAATGAAGCTCAACGAGACTAGAAGTTATAGAGGAGAGTTTAGAGCCGAGTTCCGTATTTGGAATCCTGACCATGAATATCATAGCAACCAAAGAGCCAATCCGGAGTGAGGCTGTTGAAGGTAACGCCCATTTCCGGCCAATCTGTGGGTCAGTGGGCCAATGATGTTCATGTCAAGAGCTGAACTCGAACTGCCAACCTTCTGATCAGTGAACAAACACTCTACCAATTGAGCTACTTTAAACAAACAGCCTTCTAATAGTTGGGAAAACCACTGAGCTGCTGTCCCGTTTTGATTTAATCAAACATTTTTGCATCTTGGACAACAACATGCACTAAATCAGTTCATTCTGGTCTTCCTCTAGATCAGGGGCCTGCAACCACTCTCTAAAGAGCCACATGCGGCTCTTTAAAGCCTCCAGTGCGGCTCTTTGCACTCTGATTGAGAAAAAAAAAAGTTTAGGAAATGGGTCTATTATTAAGTTAAGTTTATTTGACAGTGTTTGTAGCATACTGTACCAAAGAGTATTAATTCTATTTGTATTCTATTTTTATTACTATTTACTATTTGTTTGAGCAAATCCCATGCATAAAATCAGAAAGATGTTACTGTTATGACTGATTATGAATGATTATTTGTGATTATTTACGTTCTGATTTGTTGTATTGTGATTTTAATGTCATTTTAATTACATATTATGTGCTCAAAACCCCAGACTCCTAAAAACACTTCAAATAGGTCCACAAAGTTCACATACATACAAAATGTTACAGGTTCTTTATAATGTATTAATAGCTGCAAACAGTTGACTTACTTCTTTTAAATTAATTCTCACTTTGTCTCGTTACTTGTAAAAAATGTATGTCTCTTCCTGACTTTCATTTGGTTTGAAATGGGCCAATACGGCTCTTTTGCTTTTAAAGGATGCAAACCTCGGCTCTAAATCCTCCAACCTTAACCTTATCAACATCCCTAATACATTGTATTTACTATATTTTGTTTTACTTGCTCAAAACATCAATACTCTGATACACAGTTTTCCTACCTTTTCAATATCTCCATCCTCTTGAGAACAGTAACCTCGGCAGCTCTGTTACTTCAAGCTCATCCCGTACAAGATCTTACAATATGGTCTCAAGTTAAATGAATTCATGAGTAGGTTTCTAAGTAATTGTTCTCTCTTCCATATGCCATTCCATAAACCAATAGACAGTCCTGGAAGTGTCCCCCATCTGTTCCCTTTCAAATATTAATGCCCCAATCTCTACCTGCAATAAATCTAATATCACATGCTCCCTCTACATGAGAAGTCGTTCTTCTTCTCTTCTCCATTGTAAGCGCTGTCTTCAAAAGCCTCTTTCAAATGATTCTGCTAGAGTTCAACACATGCGTTCTAACTCTAAGGTAAGTAGAGTGATAGTGAAGACGCCATATGCAATATTCTCCCTACATTTGTTTTATGTCAGATTCCATTTTCATCTGAGGGGATAGCACAGGGTCCACGTAGGTGCTGCTGTAGCGTTTACTGTATTTGTGTATTTGATTATGATCGGGGCTGACATGTTTATGCCACACTCGGAAACGATCATTAACAGCATTATGTGACAAAGGTGTGACTGCAAACAGAGAGGGAAGCTACTGGAGTGAAATCGAACTGCCTCAAGCCACTGGCAACACAATGTGAGTCTTTACTGCACACACCCACAGCTTAAAAGAGATTGTTTTCCTCTTAAAGCTGCAGTATGTAACCTTTGGGAGGTGGCATGCCACCATCATGAGCCCATGGAAATCGAACATTAAAACTGTACTTTGGAACATTTTCCATGGAGATGCATGTTTTATCCAATAATGTCGATTATAGCCAACGGAACAACATTTCTATGGAATCAAGCAGGAGAAGACCCTCCTTCAGGCCAAATAAGAGCCAAATGAGAGTCTGGTTTGTGGAGATGAAAGCCCGCTCAGAGTAAGGACGCAAATCTGCTGCACACATGTTTTTCAGTGCAATAAACACTACCAAGATTTTTTGACTAGAAGGTTACATACTGTGGTTTTAATGACTCCTTACAATTTCAGCCTCATAATAAAATTCATTTTGTCTTCTTTTTTGAATATTCAGTTCTATTTTCTTTTAATAAGACAAAAAGCAATAAGATTATTTACCTGTGTTACGGCCCCAGGCCTTATGCTCTTCCCATTTATCGTATCTGTCCTATATTTTGAGTGTGTGTGTGTGTGTGTGTGTGTGTGGAATCTCTCCCCTTTTCCCCATGAAATCCTAGCTGTGTGAGTCCTCATTGCGGATTGGAGGACCATTTTTTCCACCTGGCCAATCCTGTGCTTCACTTGCAGCCGCCTCCCCCCTTTTTAAGAAGATTCAGGACACCAGGAGCTGCTGGCCTTGGTGGCCAGTCTGCCATATTTGAATGTGTCTCTGTTGTCATGTCACTTCATGTGGATGTGACTGTGTGTTGAGACACTTGACTGTCAGTACTAACTGTGTTTGTCAGGACTCTATGTTTGTTTTTGTTACGTTATTGTAGTAATTAGTTTTTTTTATTTAAACTTTACCTTTGTTACACTTTTGTTTAAAACCTTGCAAGTATCTTCTGTTTAAATATTTTAGATCTTTTTTGTTTAGTTTACCCTTTTACAACCTTGATCATTAAATTACTTCTTACCTTACCATTTTCCATCTTTCTTTTTGTTACTTTTGTTACTGACCCTAGATGAGCTGAAGAACAACCTGACTCAGTGGAAGGCCTTTGCCAGAAGTGTCAGCTGACTGCTGTGTCTCTTATCAGCTGTTGTTCCCAGGCGTGCTCAGTTTGACATGATGTGGCAGATCTATCAGACTGACCACGCCTGCTGTCATGTGACGGTCTCTGGAGAAGTCAGTCCCATGTGTGAGCCAAGGAAAAAGCTCCCTCGTCTCTGTTGACGGTCCTCCTCACAATGTCAGTCAGCCCAATGGAGCTAGAGCTACAGCTGATAAGAGGCAGGTAAATAGCTTTTTTGCACTTTTTTTTTTTCTTGCCTGACCCGGGTGGAGCCCCTGCTCCTTGTGTTCCAGGCAGCCCCACAAGAACTTACATGGCTAATGTGGTGTTGGCCATTCAAGTCTGGCCATAATTTCAATGTAGAGAGTCTACTCTATCTTTGACACGTTTTTATTTTTTTACCTCTTTCACTGTAGTTTTTTGGATGAATAATATTTCGAACATGATCTTTACTGAAACGGGGACCTATATCTGGACATCAACATTATGTATGTATAATAAAATGTGTAATATTAAAGCGCTGGTGTCTGCTCAGTGTGACGCAACCTGATTCTGCAGTGTTTACACATTCTGCTCCATTGCAACAGAAAGCCATTATAGCTGATGTGAACTGAATGACTAGAGGCTGATCCCAGTCTGAATAAGGACAGTGGGCAGAGAACACTGCAAAGGCCAGCAGTTAATTTGTTTTTTGTGCTGCAGGCAAGAGCCATTGTTCATTAAATAACAATATGCTTTTAGTAAATCTCAACAAAAGACTCCCTATTAATGCAAATTAAAGTCCTTAAATCTTAAATCTTTGTTTTAAGGAGGGGAAATGTGGAAAGAGATTTTGGTCAAATTAGCAAGAACTTTTGTTTTTGTTTTTGTTCCATTCTCAAAAAAATAAGTTTACCTCACTAATTTTCATCACCATTAAGAGTCCAAATGAATTACCAACAACGTTTCCATTTGTGGGATTGTTAGAGTGAAGAGGGTTTGGGAGTTTTAAAGATGAAGATGCTGAGATGTCCAGAAATGGCTACATACAATAAATAACCTCCACTTTTTCCCTTGTGTGACCTTGACAGCTTATTGTCAGTCCTGTTCACATGTTATTCTGTCAAAACATGCCTGAAGATATTTATATGTCATCCATGCATGTTTGAGTAATCTAGCGATCTCTCCTGCACAACAGTTTTCAAAAAATATACAAAAGCATGATACAAAACGATACACTACAATTTCACAAACCTGATGCGACGTGCAGTAGTTTCATTAGCGGGACGCGCGCTGATTGCGTTGTGATAGCGCTCTGAACAGGGAGTGACTTAGCGCCGAGAGCAAAGGGAGGGGAACTCATAGCGGCAGAAATGAAAGTTAAACTTATTAAACGTGTTAAATAATATGTTGTTTTAGGCCAATATAGCGTTTGAAAAACAGTAACAGACAACAAGGTGATCTAAATATGTGTTAGCGAGTTAGCGAGAGTAAATGTGTGTACATACTTTCCACCCAGGCACTACTTTAAAACCCACAGTACGACATCGTATTCCTTGAAGAACTTCGGCCAGGTGACATGATAAACAACGCTAACTTTTTACCAAAGGCTACACAGCATTTTTGTCAGACTTGACTGTGCATATAAAGTATCCATCAAAGTTAACAAAGGAACAAGCGCCATCTGGACATATTGTGTGCTGTCAGACACGTCCACGCTTCATCTCCAGGTCATACGTCTCCTGTCTTCTCCATCCAACATCTTTTGGACTACCCCTCTTTTTTCCTCTTTTGTAGTTCTACCTCTCGGTTTTCTGTTGGAGGGAGTTGAGTACTAAATGATTGCTGGCTTGGTGATTGAATGCCATGCTTGACATTTCTCTGTCAGTTCTACACAGCTCGGGAAGACACTGCTCTGACCTCCCCCATATTGCCAGGGCCTTTTGTAGACGGACCCTTTCTTCTCCCTTTGATTTGTAAACCTCTGAAGACCAGACATGTAGAGCTGGTACACCTTCTGTTGTTGATACGGATATCTGCAAGAGAGAATTCCTACACAAACGTGCTTTTATTCACAAAGTGGAGTTTTGGGTCAGAGGTACGTACACCAGAATGAAGGCGCTGTCTTAAAAATATGAAAAGTAGTTCATTTTAAACGGTTTGAAGTGGTCCAAAGTTATTCTTCATTTGCTTTATGCATTCCGAGCCTCCAAATTATTCACTACAAGTTTATTATCGATTTTCACAACTCTCAGAGACCAGAGCGGAGTTTTGGCGTGACGCTAAAGCTAGCAACAACTAGCATGCTATCGCGTCCTTCCTGATTATCGGACAATAAAATACTACTACTAATAATAATAATGCCTTAGTCTTATATAGCGCTTTTCCAGATGTTCAAAATCACTTTACAATTCCAGCATTATTCATTCACTCCACACTCGGTAGTGGTAAGCTGCTATTGTAGCCACAGCTGCCCTGGGGCTGACTGATGAAAGGGCCAATCTGCACCATCGGCCCCTCCGACCATCACCAACACTCACACACACACCACATTTGTACTAGACAGTGTGGCTGAAGTGCCTTGTCTAAGGACACAATGGCAGTGTTTGCCACTAGCGCCCCACTGTGGCACCTGGAACAAAATTCTTTCTAATTAGACAAACACAGCATGCTGCAGACTTATTTTGACCTCAAGAGCTGATTCTACAATATATCTGTACTGGAGGAAGACAGATTGTGTTCAAATGCGTGTGAAAAAGCCAGGTACAGAGCCTTTACGTATTGAGACATCGCTTGCCAGTTGCGTAGTAGTAGTGAAGTAAATCCAATGATGGTGTCTTGTTTCTTGAATTTCCTCCTATTCATCACTGTGAGGGTCTCGCATAGTGAGACATATATTTCTTTGGCAAACTGTTGTAAGTCTCAGCGCAAGTGAGAAAAGTTAGTGCGTGTACACTGCAGGCATTTTCCACCTTGCCTGACGACTACAGTTGGAAACTAGCTGTATAAGTGTTTATTAAAGGGCCCATATTACTCTGTTTTCTCATCTATCTTATAATGTTTCCTCATCACAAACAGACCAGGAGTTGTGTTTTGTTTCATTCACACATGTTTAACACACAAACTCTGCATATTCAGGCTGAGTTCTTCTCTCAAACGGGAAACACACTGTTCCACCTTGTGATGTCATGTGGTAATACAGGAAGTGCCCCACTGTGCTTTTAAACTCCATACAGCTTCACTAAAATCATTTGGATGATTTCAGCCATGGAACTGTCAATCTCTACTGAACTAAAGGTAAAAGGTAGCTGTTAATTTGAAAACTACCACTTCATGACATCACAAGGCGGAACAGAGCATTTTGAGCTTTGGAGATGTAGACAGACTAATAATAAAGCGTAACTTAAACATGTGTGAATGAAGCAAAACACAACTCTAAAATAGAGTAAAAAAAAAAAACACAACTCTAGGTTTATTTTTGAGGAGGTAACAACATTATAACATGGCTTAACGCTCACAAGAGTCCATTTTGTGTAATATAGGACCTATTTGTAGCATTGCACCTGTTCTAATAAATAAAAACATAAAATGCTTGTAACATTTTAGTGTAGATTAACCCTGATATTTGTCTGAAATAACTATGAAATGTACAAAAAAAACTGTATTGAAACATGTATCCTGTCCCACATGGCAAGGTGGTGAAATGAAGCAAGATTCGTTTTGTTTTGGTTTTTTTTTTCTTTCAAATCAGAGAAGCTTTTGATGTAATTCACAAAAACACTGCAATAACAAGCATAATTGACTCTTAACAGCTCCGTTATGTTTTTATGCCTTCATGCCGAACATCCAAGAACAGTGACCCTTCCACTTCCATGTACAACGCTGTAACCATGCTTTGACTTTGCAAAACGTGTCTTCCATGGAACAATACATATACTTAGAAGACATCTTTGTAGAGGAGACGATATCCCATAATCCTTTGCATGTTCAGTCTCCAAGGAATACTTCTGAAAAAGTTTGAACACCTTGGCAAATTCCAAAAATCAAAATGCACCTGCACAAGCTCTTTGAATCCAGGCATCGTCTAAATAATGGACTTTTTCCCAAAGCGTGTATCTTAGCCCCATCAGAGAGAACGTTAGCTCGTGTGCTTTTGAAAACAGCACACCACTCTCAAATCCTATTCCGATTCCTGTACTATAGCCAGTTTGATGTCGGGCTCTTTCTCTATATGCCAGAACTGTCATTGCCTCTGGCAAAATGTCTACTCACAAGAAAATAAAACAACTATTCCCTTAATTAACACAAACATAGCTTTCAATGAATGCGCTCTTCTGTGACACACGTAGAGACGAGATAAAGCCATTATCGTCACATTAAAGGATGGACCGCTTCCCCAGTGCCGCCGACACTGTGTTTTTCTTATTGTTCTTGAATGCGGCGTTGCCCACTAATGCATATACGGTAGGGGAGGCGTGCGCATTAATTACAGTTGGTAAATGAAGTTGTAATCAGTCTTTGAAATGAGCAGCTGTCTACGCGCCTGGTGGGACGGTCCCAGGTGGGGTGTCTCTATGTCTCTTGTGTATGTCTGCGCGAGATTTATTCAAACGGAAAGCAGCTAAGGATGATGGGATATCGTCGATCATTATCAGGCGTTCTGTAACAGTGCGATCTGTAAATGTCTGGAGTAAACAAGACTGTACCGGGAGGCGGGCAGATGTTTGTCCTTGAGGAGTTTACAGGTGGTGGGGTGTTGAGATGACTCTGCTGTAAAAGCAATGCAGGTGTAATAAGGGGTAGTTTATGAATAAAGTAGGTTAGCTTTGTATTCACGCATTGTATTGTTGCCATTTTTCTTGGATTTTAATCAATTTGTCTGTCCAGTGTCCCTTTATCTTTTTTGTTGAACTATTACATGAACAACTTCTACTGAAAGGCCAGCCGGTTATAACACTCTTAAGGTACAACATGTACCTTAAGGGTGTTAGAGTTGAATATGATTATTATTATTTTTGTATTTTGTGTGTGTACATATATATATATATTTGTAATGGCTTTGACAAAAGGATTTTTTCATATAAAAAAAATAAAAATATATTGTTTAAAGACATAAAATAATTAATTTTGTTTAAATGGTCACATTTTTATATAGCGTGTTTTCACCGTCAAGGCACTCAAAGTGCTTTACATCAAGGAACCACTCACCCATTCACACATTCATACTCCAGTGTATGCAGACACTGGGGGCAATGTGGGTTAAGTGCCTTGCCCAAGGACACAACAAAAGCATTCGTCCATGGGAGCTGGAATCGCGCCGCCAACCTGTGGGTCAGTGGATCTGACCGCTCAACCAATGATGTTTATGTCAAGAGTGGGATTCAAACTGCCAACCTTTGGATCAGTGGACAAACACTCTACCAACTGAGCTACTGTCAACCTTACAAAAGAATAAAATTATATAAAAGTAGAACTTGTAATCAACAATAGGGTCACGTTTGTACATGAAACATAACATTTAGTGTCTCCTCCACAGAAAAGTTACATTGGGTATAAAATTATAAAGTAAATTCCGATATAGTTTCAACTTTTTAATGTATTTGGGATTTGGACACTGGGGGCGAGGTGGACTAAGTGCCTTGCTCAAGGACACAACAACAGCATTCATGTGTGGGACCTGGAATCGCACCACCTGTGGTTCAACCAATGATGTTTTATGTCGAGAGCGGGATTTGAACCACCACCCTTCGGATCAGTGGTCAAAGACTCTACCAACTGAGCTACTGTCACCCTTTAGTCATTATGTTAAACCATATAAACTATTCATTTTTCCTTTTTTTTTTCATTTGACTTTTTTGTTGCCTCAAATTATTAGGATAGGAGTCCCAAGCTCTGTGTTCCGATCTGAAAAGTTTTAGAACCCGCTAACATAGAACAAAAACACTTCTATAGAACAGTATAACACACACATCAGAATAATGTCCTCACTCAGAGTGCACAACAACCGCATTTGCATAGCTGTCTGTTCTGGTACCATATGCATTGAGGCCGAAGGTTCACATTGTACATCTGTTGTATCGGTGTCCCATGTATGTTCCTCATCCTGACACATGCGCACGCCTCACTCAACACGCCTATCTCTGACCTTAGAATTCCCTTTACGTTTCCCCTATATCTTCCACCGTATATAGCACAATCTACCCTAGGGGACGCTGCCATTTTGTTTTCATATCGCACGTACAAACCGCAACGCGCCGCCCTCCTTTACCTGACATCGTCCTGGACACGAGATTGGAAGAGATAGAACAGCAGTGGAGTGCGCGTTCCATTTACCAGATACACATTTGGCCTTCACACACATAGGCCTGGAGGGATTCTGCTGCAGCTTTCTTCTGCAGTGTATCGGTGTTTGCCCATCCTTTGTTCTCCTCCAACTGTCCCACTCGTTTCTCATCCCTTGGTAGCAGACTTTCCCCCTCTCCCCCGGTTCTCTCCATCTTTGGAGTCAGGTGTAGGCATTGTGTAGAGAGGTAAAAATGGTGTTCAAAGTGAGCTGGGGGTTTTGAAGAAAATCGATTTGGCCGGTGGTGTCAGTAAAGAGCAGTTTGGTGACCCCCCTCTGTCTAACTGGAGGTTCATCTGCAGTTCAGGGGCTGTTTCTCAGAGCTAACCACTCCTCGCATACAACATGGAGTGAGAAGTAAAACATACACTACTAGACATTCGTGTGGCCTAAGCAGAAGTGCTTGGTGGTGGCCCTATTTCCCAAACCCCCTTTGAAAGTGAAGTGAAGTGAAGAAATATGGAGGGCTTTAAAGGCTTTAAGACAACCTCCAGTGAGCATCTCTGAAGGTCTCTTTTTAAAATATACTGCAATGAGGATATTTCTACGGGGGGGTTGTCTTCTCTCATGAAGGTTTGAACAAAAATAATGTAATTTCTTGTATTGTCTTCAATCACTCTTCAGTGCCTCAGACCAAGCCAAACTGAGTCTTACAATCAGGTTTGTTTATTTGCAGTGACACGTGGGAAAAAGACAAGTTCACTGGTTGATCTCATGTGTTCATTTTTGCTCCGTTGCTCTGTTGAAGAATAGAATAAATAGAAGAATAGATAAACAGAGTTATAAGTATTAATAAGAGGCACAAGACTGTAATTGTAATGTAGGAGATTTTATTATTATTTTTTTTACTATCAGTGCTAGCATAAACTGTATAAAGAAGTGAACTGGCGAGTGTGGCGTCAACCATAGCGTTTCCAGTCAAATGACGCTCATCAGGGCTAGCTGTTACAGGGCGAATTTGGAGCAGAATTCCGATCACGAGTATCATAGCAACCAAAGAGCCAATCCGATGCCAGGCTGTTGAAGGTAACGCCCCTTCCCGCCCTTCCTGCTGGTTTAGCGGGAGTGACCTCTGGGAAAGAAGGCGCCTGATTGGTCTGTTATTAAAGTTCATATGTTGATTTACGGACAAAATAGTGAAATAAAAATACCAGGATCATGTAGAGCGGGTTAATATGAACATTTTAAGACCAAAATGACAAGGCTCACTGCAGCAGTTATGGAGAAAGAGGTGAGGTGATCATTTTTCAGTGTAAAGTTTATTGGAGCCACAGTAGACGGAGCCGTTAGCGCGCCCATGCTCACTTCCTATTTGGAACATGGCAGCTAGCAGGTTAGCTATGTCCATTTATATATACAGTCTAACACATAGTATTGTCCATTCATGTCTGGCTATGCTTCCATTGTACGAGGGAGTAATATACCTCTGATGACGTAGGCCACACCTGGGATGAATTTCTCAATACAAGGTTTACTTTGTTTAGGGCATTTAGGGCATCTCCACTGATTACCAGCTTATTCCACAACTTTCAGAGGTAGAACGTAATGGAGTAAAAGTAGTAAAGTATTGTACTGAAGTAAAATTTGTAGGTATCTGTACTTTACTTCCGTAAATTTTAAACTGAATAGTTTTTACTTTTACTTCACTACATTTGAGAGCAGATATCTGTACTTTCTACTCCACTACATTTTGAACAGGACTGAAAAGTAAAAGTAATTTTTATTACTGTTTTAGACCTGCTGAAAAGTAGATTTTTTACAACCTCATAATTTGAGCAAACAAAAATTTAGAAATAAAACCAGCCAGAAAAAAATCGATTGATCAGTTGTTTCTGTTGAACCAAATTCAGCACAAATCTGTATCAAAATCACTACATTTGACTCTTTAAGTACATTTTTAAACTGGTACTCGTTCATGTGATACTTTTACTTGAGTATCTGTTTGCTCTGGTACTTGTGCTTTTACTTAAGTAACAAAATTGAGTACTTCTTCCACCACTGACAACTTTTAACGATCATTTACTTAACTCTATCCCATGCGATGTCATGGTGGTTAAAGATGGATTTAACATTTTATTAACAGCCAGTTACAAAAGCTGACAGCGACTATTGAGACAAGAGTCAAAGCTTTTAACAAACTCATCAGAGAAAAATGGGTTACCGAGGATGGTCAAAATAATGAAAAGTAGCCTAAAATTTGAGGATTAGCACGTCGGCGGGGCTTGATTTGGTTTGGTTTTGGACACTTAAGCCCTGTGTTAGGCCCATTGTTTCCTTAAGCCTATGCTGTAATCCTCCGACTGCTACAGAGAAAGAGAGAGAGCAGGAAGAGAGAGGAGAGGGCAAGAGAGAGAGAGAAGAGAGGGAGAGAGTTTACAATAAGGAAGAGCAGCCACAGACACCGGGCATACCTATTAGTGCTACATGTATCCAGACTAAAAGATTAAAGTATACACTCTTTTTAGTTCTTGAGAAGTTCTAAATTCAACCATCTAATTTATGTAAGTCCTTGATTCTTTAATGCTTTCATTTATTTATTTTTTGCATGGGTTGACACAAAGAACCAGCTGCATGCTATAGCTTTTAACTCCGCCACTCTTCTTGCAGCCAGAAAAATATTGAAGTCACTGGAGTGGGCCATGGGGCGAATTGTCTTGCCCATGGACACATTGACAGCACCGGTAACCCTCCTGTTTTGAATGTTCATAAGCCACTGCACCACGTTACCAGAGAGTGTGAGTGTTGCAATTGTGAGGAAATTATGAAAAGACAGCATTGTGTTTTCTTGGCATAGAACACATAAAGTAATAAAAAAATGAACATGTATTAAAAACTGCGCAACTAAACCTGCAACTTAAACGAAACATATTATGCAAACTTAGCCATGTTATTACACTGTTCTCTCATCAAAAACATATATGGAGTTGTATAATTCACACTTTTTAGATGTTTAGTAAGTCTTCCCACTGTGAGGACTAAAAGATGCAATTTAGAATTTCCCAGGATTGTTACATCACAGGTAAAAGTCTGGAGGTCTCCTGCACACTTTTTAAATCCATAAATCAAAATTGGAGCATTTCTAATGTCTAATCGTGTCCGTTACAACTGCATCCTTCTACTAGCATGACGGAAAAGATTGTTGTTTATTTAGTTGCTTACTGAATAATAATTCTCTCTGTTGCAGTAGAAGGCGAGCTAATCCCAGTTTCCAGTGTAGGGAGCTCAATTATAGGACTATGGTGTCTGTTGTCAGAAAGAAGCCATTATTTTCATTTTCAATACATGAAATACCAAAGCAAAGTTACTCAAGAGCATGTTTAAAGGCAACTCATTGTCACCTTATGTCCCAATGGGGGCAAAGATGCTTAAATGAAAACAATATTTAAAGGCCAGTAACAATACAAGAGAATGGAGATGAGGTCTTTGGTTTTTGAAGATCTACATAATTTCCTATGTCCTCAACATCTTACTTTTACATATCTCTGAAAGCATTTTTATGTCAAATTTGGAAAACAACATTGTAAATTGGAAAGTCTTATACATGTCTTTGCCTGTGTTCTAAAGTAGACAAAACTAGAGAGAAGGGTTTTCCCAATTAGTGTAAAAAGCACAAAGCTGTAGATCTGTATTCAAATATGGCTTCCTTTTCTCAAGGCTCATCCAAAGTCACTGTCATCCTGCTTTTGTTTCATGTGGCGTTCTGTTGGCTCTTTTGATTCACTCACAACTGAATCTTTTCTCTAGGAACTACAGACGCTACCCACAATCCCTTTGAGCTCTCCCTGCCATTCTTTTTAATGAGGTTAATCAGTGCAACTCAGAGTAATACTAAGACGTGACGAAATTAAGTTGTCAAAATAGCCTTCTTTAGATATCAGTCTTGTGACGCTAGGTCGCACCTTCCTGCTGTGCAATTAGCATATTCGTTGTTATCCGTCAATGACTTCAAATCAACGCATCATTCACTTTCCAGGGATCTGTGGCCTAAAGCTAATTCTAATTACTGACCCAGGTTTTAATAAGGGGATTTTTTTTATTATCATAACACAAACACACACGAAAAAGTACAATTATTACTGCGAAATATATGCTACTACCGCAATTCAATTCTGTTTGGGAGTATGGGATTAAACATTTTTATTTCCATGGAGACAAGCAGGTCAACAAGGCAAGTTCCAAGTCAGATCTGTTGAGAGGTGACCCGGTTCACAGTAAAAATGTATGTTTTTTTCAAGGTATTTTTGAATAAATACATAATAGATACGTTTTATAGTTTAATGCCATACTTTGGGACTTTCCAGGCAAGGCAATAACATGTTCATAGTGACAAGCGGCCCCCATCCAAAATGTAACATCACTCCCTTTTAAAACCTTGAACAATCTGCTGTCCCATGATTATTTTTAACTGTCATTAACATCAAGCAGACACATCATTCGCTTGTTTGATTTGTGTCCTCAAGCTAATGCTGACCCCTTGACCCTTGCTTTAAACTTCTGTATTGAAAACATAACATTAAAAAAAACCTAAACTTGTCACTCTCAGAAAATGGAGTTGATAATCCCGTTAGTGAAGGCAGTGCGTAATGTGCCTCATTAATATCATACTCCTATCTAATCTGCTCACCATCAAAGAACTCAACTAATCCATGGATGACTTCAAATCCTTTTTTTTCTAGTCTTATCAAGGATTTCTGATGTCTCATTTTGCCAGATATCAAACTTCAAACTGGTTGACAGTTGAAGAGAAATAGTAATAATCATGACCAAAAAGGCATACCAGGATTCAGACTGATAGTAATTAGGGAGGATAGATAAATTGCATGTTGGGAAGAAAATATGCATAAGTTGAATGACAGTGACATGTTCTTACTAGGATGGATGGTGTGAGCAATAACTCTGAAATATTGCAGTAATTATATATGGTGAAATGCACAGTGAGTGGCAGTTAGAGTTGCCTCTGAAAAGAAATTGATGTTTTAATTCCTGAGAAAAAACAAAAAATGCCCTCCTTGCTCTGAGTACTCTAGTGTTTACAAATGTATCTAGAGAAGGTGCTCCTTCTGTTCTTCAGCTCTGTCATCCTTAGTGTGCTGTGTGGTACAGTTGCCTCTCAGTCACTGCAAAATCATTTGACATTCGATTAAAATATGTTCAAAGATTGTGGGCCAACCCCTGGATGGACTGTTTGAGGCCACGTACACAATAACACCATCCGACTGGCTACGAACATCCCCTCTGACCCCAGCAATCTTCAAAACACACAATATGTGCTGCTGCCCCACTTTAACAGGGTCAGGCTCAGTCAGGCCTTCATACATCAGTCTATCCTGAGGCCAAATGAGGAGCTTAATCCATGAAATCTGATGCCATGATGAGCTAAAGACCGTCTTTGTTAAACTGTCCTGTGTGTTTATATCTCTGTGTGATGTCCTTGTACCGTGTCTATGCGACAGATCTGTTGTTTTTGGATCTATGATCTGACAAAAAAGTAAAGTATTATCTATAGATCTATCTATGACTGAATAGCTGTTGATGTAATTGGGTGTGGCAACATGAATACTCCAAGGGGTCCTCCAAGGTTCAGTTCTTGGACCACTAATCTTTATATAGTACGTTTTTAACTTCCACTGTTCTACTAACAACATAGAGCTATACTTGTCCACACATTCAATCATTTGGGAAAGCAAGATAAAAAAAAAATGTCCTAAAACAAATGTATACATGCAAAATTGTACATCCTGTGAATTGTTAAATGTGAATGCATTCAATCCTAAAACAAATGTATACATGCAAAATCAAAAGTATTCGTCAGCTAAGATAGTCTTGACCAAGCCAAGCTTAAGATATGGAGATGGGTACCCAGGTGCTGCACTGGTTCTGACACATTTTTGTCAAGTACGGGTCCTATGCAGAGGACAAATTTCCCCACAGGGACAATAAATTGTACCTTACCTTAAAAATGCAGGATATAGTATAAAGAATTTGAAATTTGGGCTCGGGTTTACATTTACATTCTGATTAAATTGACCTAATCTAAAAATGATTTCATTGGATTTATAGCATTTATACATAGTATTTTTAATGCAAATGAACAAAAAGGAACAGATGGAACAGTACTTATGTAATGTGTTTCCTTCATGCACATTTATTATGAGTAAATGATTCAAATTTAAAACTGTTAAATTAAGCAAGTTGTTATTGAATGGGAATGTGTTATTTGGATGGTCATTAGAGACATACAATTTACTTACTTTTTATGTCACAAGCCCACGTACATGCAATCTTCATCCATTCATGTCCCCTCTGCCTCCTCTCTCCACAGCACACACATCTGGCCCTCTCATAAACAACTGCAGGGTGAACCTCATGTTTATTCATAGCATGTAGAGGTGATTTGACTGCCTCTCCTGCAACACAAATTGAACTTGTCCAGGTAATACAATAGCAAGGGCAATATGCCACATACCACACTATCACCGCTCTCTGCCACACAGGCAGGTGCTAGGACACTTACGGACAAATTGAGTTTGTCTGTAACAAAAGCCACCCAGATGCGAGCAGCCAAAGCCACTTTCTAGGCTTTGGGAATCAGGAAATCCAGTACTGTGAAGGGTCCGCAACTTTCTTGTCTCCATGGAGATGATTATGCTTTCCCTGGAGCGTTCCATGGCTGAAGCTATCTGAGATGTTTATGTTTTGCCTGGAATGTTCCAGCATGCTTTATGACGGTTAGAATGCATGTTTTTTTCAAGGTATTTTTCTTTATGGGTACAAAAATAAATAAATAAATAAAATTAAAAAATTAAAAAATGCACTTGTAGCATTCCAGGCAAAGCATAAACATCTCAGATACCTTTAGCCTTGGTAGCCTGTTGTTCACTCTTAAAAACTTTATCTAGTAATTGACGGAATTCACTTATCTTTTGAACTTGAAATAAAGTTAATAAGTGCATTGTGCATTTAAACGTAAAGTTGTTTATGAAGCTACAGCAACAAAAATGCTTAACAACAAAGTGAACAGTAATTAGTTGACATTGTATGGACTTTAAAAACACGGAGGAGCTTTATTGATTACCCCTTGTTGACATATGCGTGTATGCAAGATTACAGAAACACAACAACAACAAAACTTTTCAAAAAGAGCCAGAGATTTACATAAAAAGCCAGTTTAGCGCACTATAGATCCTATAATGAGTATATATAGAGAGCTGAGGACAGGAGAGACAGACAGCTTGTTGATTAGGCTGCTGTTTAACATTATGGAGATGTTTGCATAGGAAGCAGTGTGCGGCCCTGTGAATTGCCTTGTTAGCCACAGCCACCAAGTGAGAAGAGGCGAATGGTGTGAAAAATATGTTTCTGAAGGGCTGGTAGGTTTTATGTCTGTCGCAGCAGGGCCTGTATGTGGGGGGTAAGTGCTTGTGATATGAAGAAGGGTTGTGCTTATGGCCTCACAGAGCACACTAGTATTGATAGAAGATGTATGGATGTGAGTTTGCATATAAAACAGATCATACTGGAACACAAAGACATGCATCATTTGACTGATAGTGTAAGATGGTATAATAAAATACATCAGATTACAGCTGTGTTTACTGACCAAACAAAGTGTCAGTTTGCCTGAGTGCATTGATAAAAGTTATTACATATACCCAGTGGTAAAGTTCTCAATGTTGTTACTTAAATAAAAGAAATTAAAAGTATCACGTGAAAAAATCTACTTAAGTAAAAGTATGAAAGTACACCTTTAAAAATGTACTTAAATAGTAAAAACTAAAAGTATTTTGGCAGATTTTGAGCTGTTATAAGGCTTCAAATGTAGTGATTTTGATAAAGATTTGTGCTGAATTTTGTTCAACAGAAACAATTAAAACGATCGTTTTTTTCCTAGCTACGAACATGTTAAAAATAAACCACTCAGACTTTTCAGCGGGTCTCAAACAGTAGTAAAAATACTTTTACTCTTCAGTGCAGTTCAAAAATGTAGTGGAGTAGAACGTAGTCTCTCAAATGTAGCGATGTAAGAGTAAAAAGTATCCACTTTAAGGTACAGACACCTAAAATTTGTTCTTAAATACAGTACTTTACTACTTTTACTTCATTATGTTCCACCACTGCATATACCTATACCTTTAGTTAAATTATATGAAATGCTACTTTCGAGCCTGAAAAATCTTGTATTATTTCTGTATTTATAACAGAACATGGGTTTAAAGATATAACACAAAATAGTTTTTAATTTCTTGTTTATATTTCCAGCATCCATGTACTCTTCCTCATCCTACAGTATAAGTAATATGAAAAGTTTTTAGTGTTTTGGTCATTGCCATAGACTGCATATACAAATGGCCATAGCTAATGCGCTAGCTGCTGTGTTCCAAATAGGAAGTGATCATGGGCGCACTTCTGGCTCCACTGACTCCAATTCACTTTACATTGAAACATTGTCACTCCTTTCTCTAACTACTGCAGTGAGCCTCATCATTTTGGTCTTAAAATGTTTGTATTAACCCACTCTACATGATCTTGGTATTTTTATTTGGTTATCGTGTCCGTAAATCGAGGTATGAAGATTAATAACAGCCAAATCAGGCCTCTTCTTTCCCTGAGGTCGCTCCCGCTAGTGTTAGCGACGGGTTTGATTGACAGCGTTGCTAAGTGCCTGCTCCATGCTAAACCAGCGGTGCGGACAGGAAAGAACGTTACTTTCAACAGCTTCACTCCGGATTGGCTCTTTGGTTGCTATGATACTCACGGTCGGAATTCCATATATGGAATTCGACTCCAAATTCACCCCTATAACTGCTCTAGCCTCAATGAGCTTCATTTGACTAGAGCTGAGCGCTACGGGTGATGTCACACTCCCTTAGTCCACTTCTATTATACAATCTATTGTCATTGCTTTATCACATCATGGACTCAGTCACTCCAAACACATAAGTATAAAATATAAGAGGCATGTGACTGGATTTGGTAATGAGGCATGAAATTCTGCGTAACAAATTGCTCCAAGAAATGCTCAATAAACTCTTTTCGGTGGCCTTTTCCTGCCAATATGGCCGACTGAATGCTGCAAGTCATGTGATATCCTGAGCTGTTTCTACACACATAACAGCGATCACACACTTGCATTTACCCCCTACGGAAACATCACAGCCCGCCACTCTCACACTCTTCCCCTGTCTGCACCGCGCCAATCCCCGGACTCAATTCCCCGCAGTTCACTCGACGCTGACACCTGTTGGAGAGGGAAGGTGAGGCGAGCAAGAGAGCATACCATAAAAAGAAGGGAGAGAGGAAGGGAGAGAGAAGGAGGGAAGATAACAGCCGATCTCAAGCAGAGAGGAAAACGTCTGTGTGCTGGCAGCCATGATGAGGTCACTGAATACCTGCCAAAGCAAATCTACAAGACTCAATGGAGCAGAGGAGAAGGCCACTCTGGGTTTAATGGAGGTGTTTTACAAAAAAAGAATTCAGTGACTATACTACAGCCAGTCAGCTTCAAAATGTAACAAGCCAAGAGAAATATTACAGCTCTTTAACGAGTGACAAGTAGGGATACATAAAAAAAAAAAGCTCTCAGATGAAGATGTAGTGACAGTTGGCGAGCGAGCCACGAGGTCAACATCATTTTCTCTACAATAAATAATCATGTAATTAATTGTAAGTCAGTAATTAAAAAAGTTGCGCAAAGATACTACTAAAGTAGAAGTCAAAGTGAAAGTAGATGTTACCTTGGCAAGCAAATCTACAAGACTCAGTGGACCAAACGATGATGACCTTTGGAGATCTGAAGGTGGCATTAAAGAATCAGGCAACTGAATAGTAAGTCTGTCAGAAGTTGTGTTTTCATCATCTTGTTTTTAATGTGCATTTTGAATTATCGCGTAAGTAACGGGAGGTGTAAACGCACAAATATCGCTTTTAGAACCTTTAATTCACATAAAAGTTTTTTGGCTCGTTTTAAGTTCAGAAGAGTTAAAGTGCGTTTTGGAAGTTGGAAACACATTTAGTCACGCAAACTCACGAAGCTAATGTAAAACCCATGTGACCGTCGGACTACATGCCTGCACCGCACCAGAGTGGACACAGGTGATGGACAAAGCCAAAATAATCCCATCGTGCGGGTTGTCGCTTGCCCAAAATCCTCCACAGAAGCACAGCCAAACATCGTTGCGCCTGGACAAAGCCAAAATAATCCCATTGTGCGGGTTGTCGTTTGCCCAACATCCTCCACAGAAGCACAGCCAAACATCGTTGCGCCGCACAATGCTTTAAGTTCAGGCTAAAAACAAAAGACGTTGACAGACCAATAACTTGCCCAGAGACACACAAGCGCAGTCTAATCTTCATTAGTAGAGTAACTAAGGGAAAGTTTATGGTTGTCCAGCATTAAAAGTGTAACGGGACTTCAGCGGTCGTTCTTTTTCATCTTCAGTGCAGTACTTTGGCAAAGACTGAGGCAACAGGCTTTAGCTTGGTGGTAAACAATGTACAGCATTCATTATTACAGTTTAAAGTATCCACTAACTTTTTGAAACGACAAAGAAAGTACATCTCTGGCCAAGGCAAACCAATCAGACTGAGCACGGTGCGCCCTCTATAGGATTAGCGGTGTCATGACACAGACGACAGCAGCTCCCATAACCAGGTAACCAACACCCAGTTACTGCGGTGAACACTTGGATGGAAACAGGGATAAAGTCGAATTTTGTTATGCGTTTTTCTGATGCGAATTTTGGAAATATGTGAATTTGATCCACCTGAGTAAAAGGCGCATATAATGGCATTTCTTGTAATATCATGAAAGACTACAGCGATGGCAATATTGATTAACAGCAAGCCAGCCAGGAGAAGTCAAATTTATATAAAAAATAAATATCATTCAATCTTGCATTTTAAATAAAATTGGATACGACCATTATTTCCAGACCGCTACATCTGCTCTGCTGTTGGTAAAACAAGACAAAGATAAGATGAGCCACAAAAAGGGATACTCTAGGTAAAGATACTGATTCAAATGCCAAGTAGTTCACAAAACAAAACTCATTTTAGTGTTAGCTTCGTGAAATAAAATACAAAAGAACATCTAATAACATAAGTTTCGTTTCAACAATCTTTCCTCAACATGTTTTATGAGTTCATCATCTATTCTGGGGTTACTTTATATGCAAAATGTTGATAACTTATAGCTTCCCTTCTAAATAAATTATGCCGTATCCCAAAAAGTTGCAAGGACTAGATTAAATTCCTGAATTATGACCTTTCTGCCCACACCCCTCCAGAGGAGCCTACAGGGACAGTGGTTCATAAACAGTGTAATATTAACTCGCTGGAACACTTTCTAGCCCATGGGTCGTCCTCCGATGACAAACTCCGCTCCTCAGTCCCCTGCGGAGGCGGAGTCAGAGGGAAGCAGCAGTAACAAATGTGCTGCCGACGGTACAGATGACTGGGGTGGGACACTAATAGCCCTTAAGTAATCATTAGACCACAAGGAAAGGACCTCCACACCTTCAGGGGGCAGTCATCATCTCCAAGGTAATTATGTCACTGCAATAACTTTACTTCACTGGCCATGTGCGTCCTCATAATGCACTTTACACAGGCTGTGCTTTGAACTTTTCAACATGATTTTAGTCACTGTTCAATTTATCTGACTGGATTGTTCTGCGTTTCCGTTGAAAGAGAATTCCAACTCGTGATCGGTGTTCTAATGTTAGCATACACAATGTTGTTGGAGCTATTATCTGACATTTTTACTGTCAAAATCAATGCCACTTGGATTGCATTAAGCGTTCTTTTTTCAGCTTCAGTGGACAGAGAAAATGGGATTGTAAAATGGTAAATAATACATTTTTTATATAGCGCTTTTCCAACTTCAAGGCACTCAAAGCACTTTACGTCAAGGAACCGCTCAACCATTCACACACTAGGCATGGGACGATATTGAAATTTGATGTCACGATTATCATAACCAAAATAATGGCGATTAACGATTATATCACAATAGTTATTAAAGTTGCTGACAGTTTAAAATGTTATGGATATGAACCATTGTAATTTTAATATTATGAATAGGTTCCACATTTAAACAACTGTTATAGTACTGTACTTTGTTATAAGTGAAAACAACAAGACATTGGCGTTCACATCTGTTTACATCTGTTTACATTATAACATGAACTATTTATTATTCACTATGAACCAGATATTCTGTGTTCTTAATAATGATTGAACTGAATTTAAAGACGCTTTTCTCCGCACATTCTGGTGATACAATGGGGATTATTTTTGTTGGCGATTATCACGATTATATAAAATGTCCCACGAAAGATTACCGTCTACCCTTCTTATCACGATAAATGATATTATTATTTATTGTCACATCCATTCACACACACATTTATACACCAGTGTACACAGACACTGGGGACGAGGTGAGTTAAATGTTTTGACCAAGGACACAAAAACAGCATTCATCAACCAGTGACGTTTACGTTGAGAGCAGGATTCGAACCGCCAACCTTCAGATCAGTGGACAAACACTCTACCAACTGAGCTACTGTCGCCTAAATGGGGCTGAAGTGTGGGGAGAAACATTCAGGAAATTGTCAGAGCATTCCAGACCAAGCCTGGCTCAGGATCTGGAGATGGGTCCCTAACTTCTCCTGCGGTAGTGAAGGATGGGTCAAATGAAGAGGACAAAATTCTCTATCCATGGGCTTCAGAGTGATAAAAATCTAGCACCGTTGCCATAGCAATTAACAATTCAAAACAAATTCAAAACAAAATATATTATCGTTTGAAGCCGTTTTTCATTTATCTTTATTTATACAAGGAGAGCCCAGTGAGAGCACTCATACTCTCCTTTTCATGTGCGCTCTGTTCAAAAATAGAAAAAATACAAACAAAAAGCAAACAAATTATTTGATTATTTAAGTGCATTTGTGGCACCAAAGTATCCAGTTTGTCCAGCATGTCCTTGAAATGTATTCCATTTCAGTTCTAGTGCAGCCAGTTTTTGGACGTAGACAATCATGAGATGTTGTATTAAAAGTTCCCATGTCAAAGTTCAACAAGCATGTGAGATATTCAGTATTTATTCAGTGTTGTTCTCTTCTAACCGATATCAATGGCCAATCTACGTTTTCATAGCGTGTAACCCATGAATACTGGGACAATAAGTGCACCTAATACTTAACATTATTGTCCAACACATATAGCTATTTTTATCAAAGGAATTGTGTTATTGCCAACTAACAAAAGTACAGTAAGTAGGTATTATGCGTTCCTCATAATGCGATTCCTGGCATAGCATTTACAGCTGCTTTGTTCCGTTTCCCACTCAAGCACTTGACACTATTATTTGCATGTTCTCTGCAAAACACTGCACTCACATCCCTGTTGATTTTACCTTACGGAGAATGACACAAAGCTGAATACACATCAACATTAAGTGGACAGGGGACAGACAGTTGGACAGACGTGCCGCACTGTGCCAATGGAGTAAACAGAGAGAGGGATAATTATGGATGTGGTTGCCGTGGCTGCGACACCTGTGCCCGCCTCCTGTGTGTCTTTGGATTGGACAGCTGTGCTAACACTGAAGGCCCATGCCAGGATTCTGCACACTCTCTCTCTCTTCACACACAAAGCTAAACAATGCATCAACTTTTATGTATTACGAAGCCAGATTCTTTGGATACGCTTCAAGTCCCCCAAGGCGAGCTTTTGTGCGACAGAAAAACAACTTCTCATGAATGGAATTTTGTTTCAGTCGATAAGACACTGACAAAACATTAAAGACTGCTTACCTGTTTACATGTCGATGCTTTTACCGCTTGTTTTGGCTCTGAATACGCATTGCATAGAATACGCCAATAAAACCTCGCGTGCATTGTTTTGTGTAGAATTTGAACAGCTTGACATCAGGTTTGCATAGCCGGATTTGCGCGCGCTAGTCTGTAACAACAAAAATATCCTTTGAATTTCCATTTCCATGTCTGTCTCTCACACTCAGGCTATAATTTATAATACCAGATGTCACCAAGTCAATTATGGAGCAGTCTCATCACACAGAATTTCTGGATCACAGAGAAAATGTCAATGATTGTAATGAGCACGCAGCGACTCAAATTGCTACTCTGCTGCTCTTTCAGGGTCATGCAAAACAACACATGGCATAAGAACAAATAGGAAAACAAATAAATGCTAGCTCAGTGTATGTTTAATATATTGTAAGGGATAAGTATACGTTGCCTTCCATTGTTGTTGGCACGGTGACGTTCCTCATAAGGTTTGTAGTGATGAAAGTAATTTGTGTTTTGTCGTTTTGGACTTTCTGACACCCTGACCCGAGTAACTTGCAGTTCACCAGACCAAATTTTGAGTCACCGATGGGGGCTTAGACATCATTTATCTCCTACTTATAACTCCATCCTCAGACCTAAATCATCTACTTATAATCCATCCTCAGACCTAAATCATAACATGGAAAACAATAGTGATAGTCAGTATGCTAATAGGTGTGACGCTTTTAGGGGCCCGAATGATTATGCAAAATATGACTCAGGCACAGTTCACACTTAGTGCAGTTCAGTAGACCTAACAAACAGAAACTGTAAACAAATAGGTGTGTTAGTTTCAGTGCAGCTAGCTCCTCTCTACAGATAGATATAAGGCAGTGTCCATCAGAAATCTGACCAGAACTGAAGAAGCGGCTTGAATGAGCAGCGAAACGTCTTCACAGAATTTAATTTCTCTTTTGCTATGGGGCATACCTGGACGACTGAGGGATTACACAGATGAGTCACAGAACCATCGTCCTATGACAAATGAAAAATGGCAAGATGGGAAATGGTAAGGCAATCAAAAAGCTTTAACTTTTTTGTTTCATAACACGTTAAGTTTACCCATAAAACTCATATGAAATTATAAATAAAAACAACTTAATATCCTTAAAGTGAATCCAATGGACATTAACGTCGTATCTTTTTAACAAGAGATCCATATTTGTAAGGTTCCCTATGTAAATAAATAAGTAATGCATAACTTAAGATTTTAGATGTAGTGTCTCTTCTGGAAGCCCTCTGCCAAATGTGAGCCAGAAAGGCAGTAAAATGTGTTATTGTTATTTTAAAGGTACACTACGGGACTTTTCTGGTGTGGGAAAAGCCACCTGCTTGTCTCCATGGAGATGTTACTCCTCTGCCTGGATTGTTGTACACTCTACAGTATTACATTCAACTTACCTATGCCCATGGAGACAAGCAGGTGGCAATGCAAGATTTACGTTTAATGCCATACTATGGAGAATTAAGAGCAATAACATCACCCATGGAAACCAGCATGAACATGAACAACATGAAGCTTTAAAATAACAATAACACATTCCACAGCCTTTTCTGCTCACAGTTGGTGAGAGGGCCCTTCCAGATGGGGCACTGCCACTAGACTCTGAAGTTATGCATTATTACATTGACCAAAATAGTTTTTTTTATAGTCAGTGCCAACATCGATTGTTTCAAATCCAGAGAAACCGATGGTCGATGAGTTCTGCTGATATTTTTGGGTCAATAAGGAGAGGAGATTTAGATTATATCATTTGCATTCACTACAAACTCATCCACAAACCTATTTTATTACAAACTTACCTTCAACAGCCTCGCTCCAGATTGGCCTTTTGGTTGCTATGATACCCGCGGTTGGAATTCCAAATATGGAACTCGGCTCCAAGTTCGCCCCCATAACTGCTAGCCTCAATAAGCATTTGACTGGATCAGAACGCTATGGGTGATGTCACACTCACGCTGTTCCACTTCTTTATACAGTCTATGGGTCAAATAATGCTTTATTCATATTCTTTAGGCAGCTGATTGGTTCAAACAAAATATCGGCCTCTGCTGGAGATTTAAGGCTGATGGCCAATGCGCTAAAAAGTGCTAATATCTATCTCTAGTATTGTATTTTTATTTTTGCTTGTAATAAATGTGCCAACTTTACCATTAATATTTTTGTGGCTTGTAACTTTTGTTAATAAAGTTCGTGCAATATAGACTGAGCGATGGGTTGACTTGGATGGATACAGCGGTGCTTCTGATTTCACCTTGCACAGCAGCTGGATCAGAGCCAGCTGTGTAAACTATGTGATTACCACAAACCACAGCTGGTGAGACCAAAGGTGTGTAAGTGGTGCCAGTGTGGAGTCATCCTGCCCTTCACAAAGGCATCTGGATACTGCACAGTTAGAGTTCACGATTTTACCATAATACTGGGGAAACGTATTACAATATGTCACTCAATTCTTAAAGATGACAACATGCTGAAGTGAATGTATTGCAGTACACCAAAGACTGACTCAGTGTACTTTTGTCATTTCTGTGATTAAAATTGCAAAGAAGAAAACTTGTCTGGGATCCAGAATACACACTTTATCATTACTTTATGAGATCTCTCCAGATGGGCGTGACTGACAGTTGGGTTAGCCAATTGGGGACACGAATGGCCTGTCTGTGTCAAAACAAATATGGCTGCCTACGAGGAAAAAAGAAAGGAAAAAAAAATCACAGGCACTAAACAAACAACATGGATCTCTGCAGAATCAGTGAGCGAAGCACTAAACTCTGTTAATCTTAAGTAAGAGAAATTTGATTTTATTTGTAAATCACAGGTGACCAATGAGGTCCTTCGTTTCACAGAAAAAAAATAATTTGTTTGCTTGTTGGGTTTTGGCTTGAGACGTTACGGAGGGTGTGGGGACCAGATTGATATTAATCTATATAAAAAATACAGAGATCAGAAAACACCTAGGATCATCTCATTTAGAACCATGATCCTTTCTCCATCCAAAAAAAACAAACAAACAAAAAAACAATCAATAATTTGCACTAGCAGCTGTGGTGGAGAGGTTTATGGGTTTGCCTGACAACCACAGGGCCAATGGTTCAATCATTGTCTGAGAGCATGCGATTGTTGAGACACTTGACTTACCCATTGCCTACTGTAGTCAAATGTGTCGAGGATAACGAGGAGTGTTTCATGGACCTCCAGGCAGTGATGAAAAATAGTAAAGCCGTTTCAGCCTAGTGTCCTTCATCAGGGGGATGGTGAAGGTCAGTAGGCTGAAACGCGTTGGGGTCAGGTCTATTAAGACATGCCATAATCAGTAAAGGCATTTTAGTTCTTAAGAGAGAGCCTTTTTTTTGTGTTTTAGTCAAATTTGTTATTGGGTTTGACAGAAAGAACATCTGACACAAAATTCTGCCAACTCAAAATTCAAAAATCCACTTCAGTAAGCCCTGCAAATAACGCATCCTCTTGTTCAGGTTTGCCAAAACTTCCGAAATGGCTCCAAATCTGCTTTTCGATTTATTTCACTGTCAGGTTTGAAGTTTGCAGGCTACAGATCTTTATTAGCTTTGAAATATTGTGTAACCAAATTTCTCCACTCGCTAGATGCAAAGCAGATTAACTTCCACCAAAGGAACTCATCAAAGAATTTACAAATAAATCCAAAGATTCCGTTTTGGAGATGAAACTTTGAATTTTTCCACCCCATTGAAACACACAACCAATCAAAATAGTTTTAAGAACATTCATTAATTGAACTTTTAATTAAAATCACAAAAGGGACATTAGGGACAAACATGTTATCCCCTTTGCACCTCTGGGTTGGACATAAATTATCGTAAAGGTCTGGCTTCTCCACCTTTTGTGCAGCGTCCACACCTGAGGACACACTTAATCACCCAAAAGACATCAGATCTCTGCAGACGCCAGGTAGCTATAGCCAAAGTTTTAAAACACTTTCTGTGATGGATGATTTAAGGAGCCAAACTTCTCTTTTAGAAGTACAATAAAACCCCGAGTGTCATCTCCATCACGCGCTTGGCCCAAGAATGACAGGCTCCCAGCTGCAACAAGCATTGTCAAGTATATCAATTGATTGGGTATTTTTCCTGCATCATTGTTTATGCCAAGTGGATATGACAGGTTAGACTGCGTATTTAAAGGGCCCATATTACGCTATTTTCTGATCTGTGTTATAATGTTGTTGCGTCATCAAAAACATACCTGGGATTGTGTTGTTTCATTCACCCATGTTTAACACACAAACCCTGCAAATTTAGGCTTAAGTTCTTCTCTCAAACAGAAAACGCTCCCTTCCACCTTGTGATGTCATGTGGTAATACAGGAAGTGCTCCACTGTGTTTTTAAACTCCATACACCTTCACTAGAATCATTTGGACCATTTCAGCGCTGGGATTGCCAAGCTACTGCAATAAATACCATACTGAGGAATATTCTAGTGATGGGACTTTCGGCACTTTTTGGATCCGTTCTCTTCAAAAAGTCATTCAAAAAACTGGATCTTTTACTATTTATTTACCTGACAGAAGCAAACGTGAGAACTCATTTTAGCTACAAACTAATCACAGAGAAATGGACAAGGCTTAAATGTGCTTAACATGGTTCAAATTGAGAGTGGGAGTGTGTTTGCCCTTTGGAATTATGAAAATCTAAATAAAATGTTACACTACAGTAATAATAATTTAAAAAAAAAATTAAAAACTAACTGTGATTATGATGTCAAATGTGTTTTTTTTGTGCACAAAGCTCTCACTCGTGTTTCCTGCTCTGCTTCTGTGCTGATCCTTGTGCCGGTTCAGTGTTAATCAGTATAAAAATGCATCCTGCTCTGCTCTGTGCTGATCCTTGTGCCGGTTCAGTGTTAATCAGTATAAAAATGCATAAAAATTTGAAAGAAAAAGATTCGGTTCTTTTAAAAGATGAGATCCGATTCCAGTGTTCACTTTAAGGAACCTTTGAAAAGAGCTGACTCATTCACGGACGTCACATCACTGGAATATTCTGTGCAACGCAATAACATGTCCATGGAAACAAGCAGGTGGCAGAACATCCAACAGAAAGATTACACACATTTAAATCAGTTGTGGTATGACCCCTTAAATAAATGACAAATTAGAAGGTTTGCAAGTCACTCTAGGTATGATGTGGATGTAAAGGCGGAATAAATGACGCTGACTTGGCCTACTGGAAAATGACTGTAAAATGATGCTTAAGTGGTACTTGCAGATAAACATAAAAATGATTGATTGAGTCAATGATGACTCTGTATTGTAAAATGACGGCTAATTTCAAGCTAGCTATAGACTAATAAGCTGAACGAGTCATTGCATGTAATGGTGGTAGCCTCGGAACATAAGAGTTCATCCATTAATGTGTCATACGGACATGCATTCACAACCACAGAAATCAAGAAGCTTGGGAATGGCCAAATATGTATTTTCTTGTGAATTTAGGCTGGAATATCAGGTAAGGGTTAAACCAACCAGTTTAAGTGTGATAATAATCAAACTTAATCAAACTGGCAGTAGGGAACTCCCAGGGCACATTGGGGGGACTATCTCTCTCAGCTGGCCTTGGAGTCCCACTGGAGGAGCTGGAGGAAGTGTCTGGGGTGTGGGAAGTCTGAGAGTCCCTGCTTAAACTGTGACCCCCGTGACCCGGCCCCGGATAAGTAGAAGAAAATGGATGGAATAATCAAACTTAAAGTAAACTTCTATATTGATCTAAAGTGGTTTAAGTGTAGAAAACAGAAGTCCGTTGACTTCCTGTTTCAAAATGCAGGACAGATAGGCCTCATCTGTTCATAGTGTAATTTTACTGTACCAAGCAGCAGATTTTTATTTATGATTTTTATTGTTAAAAAAGCCTATATGATTACCAGTATGGTCAGGAGTCTTTTGAACAATTACAAGTGAGTAATAGAAGTGGGCAGTGGGTAGGTGAAAACAGATTTTTCTGAGCACTCAAGCCTCAAATGTAAACCTCAGATATAACTAAGCCAGTTCATGATGGAAAAAAAGTTAATTTCATCATAATATGTCATTTTTAAATAAACATAAAGCATTGTTCATTGCACTATTTTGTCTGTGTGGTTCTGTACTTGAACATCTCCTCTTCAGTCTGACATTTGTAGTTGTCAGATTGTAATTGCTTTGATACAATCGAGTCTCCTCCTATCAGCCTGCGATCGATGAGTGGGGTGGGACTGTATCTATGAAATCCTCACATTACAGATAATCAGCTCCAGCGATCAATCCAAGATTTCCCCTTTAGCTGTCAGCACCAGCTAATCTGCGCTCAAAATTGGCCCCTTAATCCCCAAGTGTGTCCTGGATGCATTGATTGGATCATGTTACAGAGAAATAGACATCTTGAATAAAAGCAAATTTAAAAAGTTGTTTCTTTCGTCACCTAACAAGGAAAGAATATGCTAATTCTTACTCTGTGTTTGACCCACCCTTCAGTGCTACTGGAGTAATTTGTCAAGATCCTACAGGGATAGTCACTGGCGCAGAGTTTTCACTTCAATAATAATTTGAATAAGTTGTCAATCCCTAGCAGTTGCTTCTGTATGGTTCTCACCCAACAAATAACTTTTTACATTTTTATATAGGCAATATTCCATCTTTTTCCCCACAAATGGGTACTTTTACATTACACTGTATGGAGTAACCATAGACTGTATACGGTATATAAATAGACATAGCTAGCTGTCAGCTCCATTGACTCTGGCTCCAGTTCACTTTCTATTGAAAAACTGTTGTCCCTCTCTCCATAACTGCTTCTGTCAAGTTCATCACTTTGGTCTTAAAATGTGCGTATTAATCTGCACTACATGATCCCGGTGTTTTTGTTTGGCTATGTTGTCCGTAAATCGAGATATGAACATTAATAACAGACAGATCAGCTGTTTTCTTTTCAAGAGGTCGCTCCTGCTAGCGTTAGCAACAGGTTTGATTGACAGCGTTTCTAAGCGGCCACAGCAATGCAGACGGGAAGGGGAATTACCTTCACCAGCCTCGCTCCGGATTGGCTGTTTGGTTGCTATGATTCAAAATATGGAATTCGGCAGCAAATTCGCCTTCATTTAGATGTAGCCGAATGCTATGGGTGATGTCACTCTCACTTAGTCCACTTCTTTTAAGAGTCTATGGGAGTAACACATAGTAATGGGTAATACCACTGATTTTTGTTTCAGTATGGTACAAAGTAATACTATGATAAGTATCGCGATATTCATCCAATACAATACCAACTATCTACCAACGTGTGAAGAAAACAAAGCCCAACTCCAGGTATGTTTTTGATCAGGTAACAAGATTCCAACATTACTAAAAACTCACAAGTCACTTTTGCGTAATATAGGACCTTTTAAAGATTAGCATACTGCATGTTTTAAGTTCAGGAAAACAGGAACAAATCAAGGAAACCAACTCATACACAAGGAGAACATACAAGGGCCTCACATAGTCTGGGATTTGAACATAGTACCTTCTTGTTACGAGGCGAGAGTACTAACCGTTTTGCCGCCTATTTCACTGCATCTGCAAACATCATAGTGACAGCATTACTTCACAAGTCCAGACCAATTATTATTATTCCGATCAACAAATCCGATTACGGGATCTAATCTTTTCCTCCCTTGCACTTTGGTGTCTTCCATCTTGATTCTTTATAACTCGCTAACTCTGGGGTTCATATATTCAGCATTGACCTTTAGTTACAAGCCCCTCCCCCCACACCCCTCTTTAATCATCTGATGGGATGCATTGATAAGAAGATAATTAAGATTTACTGATTCCTATATAGTGGAGGTCATCCAAAGTGCCACCATATAGAGAGGTGGAGCAAAAGTATTTAACAAACTCCACAATGTAATTACGTGTCTGACCTCAATAACTAGGTACGCAGGTATATAAAGTTATTTTGTTCATATTTAAAAAGTACTTTATTAGCTGTACAGTCATGAGTTACAATGTAAATTTCAGTTTTATCAGTATTAAAGTGTTATAGACCCTTCCAGTGACGTGTTGATAATAGTTGCGGTACTGTTTTATCCCATTCATTTTAACGAGGCGGAAAAATGAAGCATCTTTTTCATCACATTTCTGAACAAGTATTAAGAGTCAATAATTAACTTCTACTTCTGTGCTAAAGTTTACTAATTAATACAAGATGTAAAAAGCTTGGCGAAACAAAACTAACAAACTGTTATGGCATCCTTTTTGGTCAACAGTGTTTGTTGTGCAGTGTTTAATTATGTGCTCATTAGCATTTATAATAACCCACTGATGTTACTCACGTGCGGTTGAGTGTCTGTCAGGCGCCAAAACAGCCATGGATTTTCATAGTTTGCGATGCTTGGAGGCTAATGCTAATCCCCCCACTGAAAATGCATTAGAGACATATGGAACGCACCAACCTGTAGAATTCATGGAGCGTATGAAACACTGGAAGGGTCTTTTATTATTATTATTATTGTTAGTGTGATGTCACTTCCGGGTCCTAGGCACATCATCTGATCGAAAACAATGAACATTTTTACAAGCGCTTTTACTTATGCCAGATTATTTCTACATTATTTACACATCTGATACATTTTAGGGCTAAACGTACATTTTTTTAAATTAGCTTCGAAGTTGCTGGTTTGATCTGGAAGTGACATCATCACTTAACAATCCCATAGATGCAAATATTTATACTTTACAGACTTTATTGTTCTTTGTAATGCACCCGTTTTTGAACACATGCCGCTGGATAACATATATGTAAAGAGTAGGGAGTGACCTTATTCCTAGCTCTGATTTAGGTTAATTGAAACTGTATGTTTGGAATGCCGCCGGACTCAGTCTTAGCTCTTGATTAGAGTTTCGTAGCTGGAGGCCTCATGCTGTCAGGTAATCAAACCTTGTATCTTCTCAGCGTGAGTGATGGAGCCTGCTACCGAACCACTTTGCAGCCCTAATTCATAAGTCCATTATAGGCTAGTCATCCACGATACGGCTTTACAAATATGTATTTTTCAAAAAGTTGACTAGATACATCATTAACACAAATGGCAACAGAACCGAAGAAGCCACTTGGTTGAGCGTCGAAATGTCTTTTTTCACATTACTATATTTGTTTGAAATGAGTTTGCAAGTGAATTACTGGTGTTGTTATGATACTAAAATTTCAAATCAATACGATTCCATTACCACAATGATAATAAAAATGCTCTTTGTTTAGACAATAGAATGTGATTTTCAGCGTTAAATTCTTTTATATTCCCATGTGGCCTTATATCCGTGTAATCCCTCCGTGGCCCTGGTAGGTTCCGTAGTGGTCCATGGGCGGTTAATTTCTGTCCTATGAATTTGACTTTTTAGTTGCCTATCGATACCTGCTCAAATTAGTATCTAGTTTCAAAAGTTTTATTATCGATTAGTATCAGATGTTTGATATTTACTGACACCTATAAAATCTATGCATTTCGATAAGACCAAAATATAAAGTTAGTTGATATATTTTTGTACTTTTTGTGGAATTTTTTTCTTACCGCCACTTACTTCTTTGTACCAATAATGTTATGTTGCCTTTACATAGGGGATTCATGCGGGATCTGTCAGCCTTCAGATATTTGCTATGGGCTCACATTAAACCTACATGTGAAGAACGGCTTGTACCTTTTGTCACGAGGGATCCTGGAATTTAAATCTTCTCATTTGTCCCAGATTATGTCTGTTTACGGGATCGCTCCAGATCATAAAACCAACAGCTGCGATAAATATTTGTTGACACTGCCATTTTGTATGAGCTTATTTATTTATTTAGCTCCTCGCACGACAGACAGTGCGACGTGTTTGGCAGATGGCTATTTTAAATTCAGGGACATCAAACACTCAATACATTCATCTAGGCCATTGTTTATGCTGTAAATTTGTTGGAAATGTAAAAATGACAACGGTTACTTTTAAAATGTGTTATTAATGCAGTTAGGTTGGCAGACATCAAGCTTACGTCTCAGTATCTTGATATCACCATAGTAAACTTTTGGTTGAATAACAGTTATATTTGCTAATACTAGGTAATACTGTATAAACTTACTTAAACAAAGGTATTTCTCTTATGCGTCTGTAAAAAAAAAAATTAAATTCAGAATTTCGATATCCTTTGTACAGCAATCCTAGTTGTTGCTGTTCACTGGTAAAGTGTCAGTGCTTCCAACAGCTTAAGTGTGTGTTTTTTGCATAGATTGTATATATAAGATAACTGTCGCGCTAGCTGTCGCGTTCCAAATAGGAAATGACACGTGCGTGAGTCGGCTCCATCAACTCTTGCTCTAATTGACTTTCTACTCTGTAACTGTTGCTGACAGACCTGTCTTTTTGGTCTTAAAATGTTTGTATGAACGCGCTCTACATGATCCTGTTTTGTTTTTTGTTTTTTTTTTTTATTTTGCTAATTTGTCTGTAAATCAAGATATGAACATTAATAACAGACCAGAGCTCGTCGAGGTCGCACCGATTAGCATTAGCAACAGGTTTAGCTAGGTGCCTGCCCTCTGTCAAATCAGGAGTGCAGGCGGGAAGAGACATTACCTTCAACCACCTGGCTCCTGATTGGCTCTTTGGTTGCTATGATACTTGCGGTCGGAATTCCAAATATGGAACTCAGCTCCAAATTCGCTCCTATAAGTGCTAGTGTCGATGAGCTTCATTTGACTGGCGCCGAACGCTACCCCCTTAATCCACTTCTATATACAGTAAATGTTTTTTTACATGGAATATTTATTTTTCAATGTATTTATTTATTTGCATTTATCACAGAAAAATGTGTAATAAGTAAAAAAAAAGAAAAGAAAAATAAATAAATAGCCAAACGTCAAACTTCAAATAGTTCAGCTCAGTTTGGTGTAAATTTACATTCCCAGTCCCAATTTGTAATTAGACTGACTGACGCAGCCCTGTTGTATTTTCACATAACACGACTGGATGCTATCTATGTTCGTGCTGTCCAGTAGCGTGATAAAGGGGTCGAGGGTAAAGTAATTTTCCATCTACTAAAAAAATCAAATAAAGTTACAGACGGTAGCTTTAAGATTATAAGATTACAAAACAATTTTAAAGACACAATAAATACTTGTAATCTGACAACGTGTGATCTATTGCTCTGTCAAAAATGCAATGAATTATGTACAATCTAATGCCTTATGTATGATAATGTGTAAAGGCTTCTAATATCACCTCAATGAAACACGTTAAACATCTAATCACTTTCTCACACAAGCACAGACTGTATGAAGAAGTGGACTAAGTGAGTGTGACGTCACCCACAGCGTTCGGCTCCAGTCAAATGAAGCTCATCGTGGCTAGCGGTTATAGCGGCGATTTTGGAGCTGATTTCATATTTGGAATTCTGACCGTGAGTATCATAGCAACCAAAGAGCCAACCATGAGCGAGGCTGTTGAAGGCAACGCCCCACTGGTTTAGCAGGGAGCGGGCGCTTAGCAACGCTGTCAGTCAAACCTGTTGCTAATGCTAGCGGGAGCGACCTTGGGGAAAAAGGTGCCTGATTTGTCTTTGTCCATATCTTGAGTTACAAACACAATAGCGAAATAAAAATACCAGGATCATGTAGAGCGGGTTAATGCGAACATTTTAAGACCATTTTAAAGACCATTTTTACGAACATTTTAAATGACGAGCCTGACAGCAGCAGTTATTGAGAGAAGGGTGAATGTTTTCCAATGTAAAGTGAATTGGAGCCAGAGTCAATGGAGCCGGAAGCGCACCCATGCTCACTTCCATTTTGGAACGCGGCAGCTAGCAGGTTAGCCATGTCCATTTATATATACAGTCTATGGTAAAAATGCTGTCTGAGATGTGTCGCATAGTCCCCCTCCCTCTTTCTTCACGTTCACATAGCGTATGAGCTAGCAGGTTAGCCATGTCCATTTATATATACAGTCTATGGTAAAAATGCTGTCTGAGATGTGTCGCATAGTCCCCCTCCCTCTTTCTTCACGTTCACATAGCGTATGATAAAGAGGTCTGAAAAACTGCTCTTGCGCGGGCCTGAAATAGCTGGATATTTTTGATGCATGTCTTTGTTTGCCAACCAATTTCCCCAAAGCTATAGCGCTACACCACCAAACAGAAGCTATTTCCTCCAAGCGCTGTAGTGTGGATTTATACCCCATAACTCAGCATGGCAACAGGAGGGCCAGGCCTGCTTAGACACATAACCTTACACATTTGATTGAGTTGACAAAACTTTTGAACCAGAGCGAAAAATATAGTCATCAATATGGCAGACAAAATCAGTGAGGGCTTTGAGAAGTTTTAGTAAAGATTTTCTGAAAAAATAAATGGTTTTAAGTTTTAGTCGCGATATATGTTTTTTTTACTGGCAAAATATACTTTTAAGATACAGTATGTATCTTTCTGGAGGTGGCACATCATCTGAGTAATTCCATAAAAATATAAAGTTAAGACCAAACTTCAGAATGTTCTCCATGGAGATAGATGTCCTATGCCATACTATGGAAGGATTATAGCCAAAAGAACAGCATTTCCATGGAAAAAGGGGAGGCCCTCCTCCAGGCCAAGTAAGAGTCAGGTTTGTGGCGATGCAAATCAGCTCAGAGTAAGATGAAAAAAAAAAAAAAAATTATATATCGTGGATCGTGGATACGATCTTGTCCGAAGTGGATTTCCTCCGCAGGGTGGCTGGGTGTTACCTTTGAGATGAGGAGCTCAATCATGCAGGAGGTTCGGGGTAGAGCTGCTGCTCCTCCATGTCGAGAGGAGCCAGCTGAGGTGGCTCGTTCATCTGTTACTGGAGACCCAGGACATGATGGAGGGACTATGTCTCTCAGCGGGCCTGGGAACACCTTGTGATCCATTCGGAGGAACCGGAGGAAGTCTAGAAGTCCCTACTTAGGCCGCTGCCCCCGCGACCCAGGTCCGGATAAGTGGAAGAAAATGGATGGATTTTTGGTAACACTATAATAATTATACCCATTAGTCTTAATAAATACTTAATTCACATACCCTTACCCAAACTTCTTGCATTGCACTTTAATCAAGTAGTTAGTAAACCTGAATCATTATTTTAAATGTATTACAGAATAAACTATTATGAATGAGTCTTTCTTAATTAGGCTGTAGTAAATAATATATTTTAACCTAGTTTTCATTTGATTTTAGTCAGCAACAACAAAAACTATGACATCTTTTAGTTGACAAAATGAACACAGGCAGATATCGACTTCACTTGTTTTATCAAACCTACTCCATCTGGCCTTCAGTCCCTCTTCCTATCTCTATTCCCGCTCTTCTAAAGTTCTCTTGTCGGAATTGTCTTTGCTGGATGGAAGCGTGTTCTATCTGACCCAGATCATCGGAATGAGTTTTCTCTCCTGATGAGCGTTCCCAAAGACAATTCCCCCAGCCGAGAAAGAGGGAGCGCGGGGGAATAAAGCACTGGCAGAAGAATCAGATAAAAGCCAAGCAATCAGTCAATGGATGAGTGTAAACATGCGCAGGGACGAGTGCGGCCTAGGAATTGTACGTTTGATTTTTTTTTACTTCAGTTCGTTAGCTGAGGTTCAACCAGACTAGCATGTCGATATGAGTGCAAATGTCAGAGGGAGATGGACTACAGAGATGCTATCAGCCTAATTCCTGCAGAACACTGGGCTGTGCTGTTAGTTAGCTAGTGTAGAGTACATCTCCATAGTAATTCTACGCCTTTGAATCAGGTCAGATTAAAGGCATTTACTCCATATTTGTTGCTCAGGCTGCAGAGCAGTTGTTGGAAGGTTGGTGGTTTGAGTCCAGCCATGACCAGTGAATATTGTCCAAATGCGAGACACAAGATCCATGTGTGAATGTGGAGTGAGAGACTGATGGAAGTCTGAGGAGGCATTGGCGTAGAATGACACAAGAGTCAGTCCTGGAGCTGTGTTGGAGCAGAATCCTTGCTGAGCCATAGCAGATACAAGCACTCGCTTATACCTGTTTTGTTTCTTCACAGATTTGTCCTACTGCTACACCTCATTTATGCAGAAAATCAAGAAAAACTCTAAATCAAGGAAATCGAAAATCAAAATCAAGGAAATCGAGAATCTGAGTCCTGCTCATTCTTCAACCGCAACAGTCCGATACAGCGATTTCTCCATGGGGTTTGAGCTGGCTGTGGCTGAGTACGCATTAGTAAGCCTCTAAAACAATCGGCTGGCCACTTTAGTTGTAAAAGCACATTTTGAGAGTGTGGCGTGGCCTCCATAGCACAGGACAACAACACAAGTTAATGAGACGTTCAGTGCTCAGTGACCAGTAGGGTGTACTAAAGGACACTGTGACTTCAACCATGCGTCAAACAGGCAGAAGTGAAGAGAAAACAGGATTATTTGGATATGTTCCATTAATAATTAATTATGATTTTAGATTTTGCCCTGACCCCACGCCACTGGAAGAGAGGGAGTAAATGTGTTACGCCTTATAGCTGTTTTCTGATATGTCTGTTGTGCAGTTATGATGTGTGCGGCAAAGCGATCTGTCCAGACGAACCAGACGAACCTTTCTCCCAGGGAAGAATACCTTGAACCTTGAACCTTGACCGCAACTCACATGAAAAGCAGATTTCCGCTGTGCTCTTGCAGTCGCGGGCTTTGAAAATTGCACTTGTGAGACTACGCGTTCATGTGATGACTATTTACGCTTCGAACGGCTCGTGGAGCGCTGCAGTTAAAATGGACTTTCAACAGAATTCACTCGGAGCGCCGCACCACCTCTGACTCCTCTGCAGCGCTCTGAGGGTGGTCCGAGCCCTTCTTATTGCTTTTAACGCTTTGTAATTCTTGCGGCCTCCCCTCTGCAGTTACTCTGTGTGCAGTCTGAGCTCGGGGTTATAGTCCAGTTGGTAAGACACATTCCCAAAAGAATCACATACCGTGCAGCCGATTCCTTCAACGCAGACCACAAAGGCGCAATACAACACATACTGGACCTTACTCTACATGCAGCCTGTAGATAAACAAAGACCATTACAGTTATCAGTATAGTGGCTTTAAACGTGCATAAATCTTTGGCATAACTATAGCTTTGAGTGGAGTGCTGAGAATTCCAGTAGTTCAGTATCTTCTTCTAAGCATGTGAACTGAGACAAAGTGAGAAGTCCCACAGGGCCGGCTTAATCCAACCATGCCTGTAGTCTGTGTGTTCTGCCTGTAAACAAACCGGCGCGATGCTATCGGCTAATACCTCCGCCGGGCCTCTGGCTGGCCGAAGCGCGTCTCCATGGTGATGTTTGCCCTCCCGGACGCGGACGACATGAGGGGTAGGTGGATAAGAGAAAGGCCCACAGAGGAACAGGAGAGAGAGTGTTCTGAATGATAATATTATGGGATGTTGGGGAGTTGCAGATGGTCGGACCCCAGGGAGACAGTGGGGGTCTGGTCCGTGTGTGTGTGCTTGGATTGGGGATGTTTTGTCAGAGCAGGAGGCTGGGGATGGTGGAGTGTGGATTAGACTCTGATTAAATTCAACTTCAACTCCCTCTCCCTCCATTACGCTCTCTCTTTCTCTGTCGCTCTCTCCCTCATGGCCTCTTTCTTTCTCTCTCTCCATTCCTCACCTTATCTCTTATCCTCTCTCTCTCATGCTCTCTCTTTCTCCTTCTCTCTCCATCCCTCTCCCTTTCTGTATTCATCTCTCTCTCTCTCTCCTTCTCTTACTCTCTGTCATCTCTCCCTCTCTCTCTCTCTCTCTCACCATCTCGCTCGTTCTGTCTCCACCTGTCTCTCTCTCTCTCTCTCTCTCTTTCTCTCTTGCTCCATCTCACCTCTCTATACCCCACTTTCTCTTTCTTTCTTGCTCTCTCTCCCTCTCCATCTCTCCCTCCCTCTCATTCCCATCTCCTTTTCTTCCTCCCTACCTCACTCTCTCCATCTACTTCTCTCCCTCCCCCCTGTCACTCACTCTCTCCCTCCCTCCTTCTCTCTCCCCCTCTCTCTCCATCTTCCTCCCTCTCTATCTCTCTCCCTCCCTCGCTCCATCTCTCACTCTCTCTCCATCTCTCTCACTCTCTCCATCTCCCCCCCTTCCCTCTCTCCATCTCTCACTCTCTCCATCTCTCCCTCTCTGTCTCATTCTCTCCATCTCATTCTCTCTCCCTCCCACTTTCCCTCCCTTTCTGCCTCACGATCTCTCCCTCTCTCTCGATCTCCTGCTCTAACTCCCTTTATGCCTCCCTCTCTCCATCTCCCCCTCCCTCTCTCCCTCCGTTTCTGCCTCCCTCTCTCCATCTCTCCCTCTGTTTCTGCCTCCCTCTCTCCCTCCCTCTCTCTGTCCCTTTCTGCCTCACTCTCTCCATCTCTCCCTCTCTCCCTCCCTTTCTGCCTCACGCTCTTCATCTCTCCCTCTGTCTCAATCTCCCGCTCTAACTCCCTTTCTGCCTCCCTCTCTCCATCTCTCCCTCTCTCTCCCTCCCTTTCTGTCTCTCTCTTTCTCTCTCCATCTCCTCCATCTCTCTCCCTCTACTTCCCTTTCTGCCTCACTCTCTCCCTCTCTCCCTCTCTCCTTCCCTCCTGCCGAGAGCAAAGTATTCCCTGCAGGTCCAGGAAATGTGCTTGGACAAACAGCAGCAGCTCACAGCTCACCCTGGGGAAATTGCAACAGATTTTCTCATCTGGTCTGAACTTTTTAAATACACTTTTTTTTTTTTTTTTTTACAGTGTGGCTGTGCATGTATATCTTAAAGGTGCACAATATCATTTTTCTGTTTCTGTTTCTATGGCAATGTTACTTCTTTACCTGGAATATTCCACAGTATGACGTTAACCAAGCATTTACTCAATTAAAAGTGTTCTTTTCGCTGCTTCCTTACTGTGAGCGGGGTCGCCTCTCCACAGATCTGACTTGTAACATGGCCTGGTGGCGTCACCTGCTCGCCTCCACGTACACGAATGAGTTTTTTTGCCATACAGTAGGTAGTTAGCCCTCCACCCGAAAGTGACACAGTGCACCTTTAAAGGCACTGTACATGTTTTTTACTGTCTTCAAAACAAGCAGTCCAAAGTTATTCCTCACTTTTCTAACGTATTCCTAGCATCCTAACTGGAAGGTTGCCATCACAGTAGTGCTAACAACAACTAGCATGCTAACAGGGCACTTCCTGGTTCACAGACAATGAAAATGCTTTATAATAGCAGACCATAGACTGTATAAAAAAGTGGAATAAGGGAGTGTGACGTCACCCTCAGCGATATCTTGATTTACAGACACAATAGCGAAATAAAAACAGAGCGTAGCTAGCAGGTTAGCCACGTCCTAAGAGCTGCTTTTACAATATATGTGTACTGGGACAAAACAGTGTCAAATGATCTTCACAGATGCCTGAATAACTCCATCTATTTCACAGTTTTCTGCACCCGTCTAAAAATATTACAACAAACGCGCGTTTACGACTCAAATTAATTCAAAAAGTTTATATCTCCCTCAAATCCAACTTACCCATCACTGTCACCACATCAGAAGGAATAACAATAAAAACTCATTACCCTCCCTCATCAGACCTGCGTGTTCATATCGCTGCTCAAACATGTTTTATCTTTCCAGAGCAATTAAAGCAATAACTGTGCGCTTGTCATAAGGCTCTCCTCTGGCTGTAATTGGTGCGATGAGAGAGGGAGGCCAACACGGAGTCACAACGAACTGTTCCCCGTGAAGGTTCTCCTCCCTGACGGCACATGCAGTCACTCCAAATCAACAGCACAAAGTGGGTTTAGGCAGCGATTTGCATGAAACAAGCCCTTTATGCAGCGAATACAGATGAGCTCAGGTTGAAATGGTCTGTCAGGCCCGTTTTGTCTCCGAGTTAACAACTTCACAAAGAAAAATCAGCTGAAAAGTGGAAGAAGAAAGATTCACCATTTGTTTTAAAAATGTATTGCGTGACTTCTCCGGTGCGTCTGCTACTGTCTGTCTCCGGATGTAACAGCTATGTCTGGAATGTTACGTAGATCCTTGTAACTACTCAGTTTTGTTGCTTAAATAAAAGTGCAGATACAGGGGCAAAATAAAATACTCAAGTAAATATAAAAGTGTCACATGAAACAAATCGACTTAAGTAAAAGTATTAAAGTACCTGTTTAAAAATGTACATAAAGAGTAAAAAGTAAAAGTATTCTGTGTAGATTTTTTGAGAGCTTATAACGCTTTAAATGTAGGTATTTTGATAAAGATTTGTGCTGAATTTTGTTCAACAGAAACAATAGATTTTTTTTTTCTAGTTCTTTTTATTTGTATATTTTTGTTTGCTCAAATTAGACTTTTCTGCAGATCTCAATAATAAAAGCAATATATAAAAAATACTTTTACTTTTCAGTCCTGTGAATGTAGTGGAGTAGAAAGTACAGATACCTGCTCTCAAATGTAAAGTAAAAATAAGACGTATCCACTTAAAAATGCACTTAAATAAAGTACAGATACCTAAAATTTATACTTAACAACAGTACTTTATTACTTTTACTTTTTTACGTTCCACCACTGCATATATTCAATTACAGGTGTAGTTATTGCCTAGAAAAATATTGGGGAAAAATGCATTTTTCCTGTGAAAGGGGTCGTCTCTCCACAGACCTGACTTGTAAGTTGGACTGGTGGCTTCACATGGCACTACGGAGGACGGTTTAATGCCATACTGTGAAACATTCCAGACAAAGCGGTAACGTCTCCGCTATACCCATTTAGCGTTTTTTCGAACAGAGAACTTTAACTGTTAGCCGCAACTCATTTCTGACTTTGGACTTTGGATTCTTCACGGGGGGAAGAGTTTATGAGCGTGTTTCACAACTTTCCCCGTGCCAAAGCAGAGTTTTGGCATTACTGCAAACTGACATCTCACAGTCTGCTAACAGAGCACCAGCGCTACTTCCAGATCTGTGATGAAAATGCTTTATAAATATGCAGAGAGTGGACAGTAGTTTGATCAAGAGGGAGAACAATCAGTGACGTTCTCAACAGAAAGACCCAAACTGACCCAGGGATAAAATCACCAATTTGTACAACTAAAAAGCATCCATTTCGAATTTACATTTAAAGTAGAAGGCGCCTGGTTTGACTGAATCACGGACAAAATAGCAAAATAAAAACACCAGGATCATGTAGAGCGGGTCAATACGAACATTTTATGACCGAAATGACGAGGTTCACTGCAGCAGTTACAGAGAGAGCGGTGATAATTTTTCAATGTAAAGTGAATTGGAGCCAGAGTCGACGGAGCCGGAAGCGCAGCCCATGATCACTTCCTATTTGGAACCCGGCGGCTAGCGGAGCCAGAGTCGACGGAGCCGGAAGCGCAGCCCATGATCACTTCCTATTTGGAACCCGGCGACTAGCGCATTAGCTATGTCCACTTACATATACAGCCTATGGTCGTGCCTCAAGCCAGGTCCAAACACAACAGTGCAATCAGATACGTGTGAAATTAACACCGTTTACAGTTTTCACTCACTGATTTTGCAGAAATGAAGTGATTTTTTCTCCTTTTTAATTTTTCCTCGCAAGCAGCCGTATTTGTTTGGCTACGGACGAACTGTGCGTGTCCCTGATTGGCTAATCCAGCTGTCAACTACCCCCGTCTGAAGATTCAACAGGCACCAGACTCACATCTTCGTTAAGCATTGGAGAAGCGCTATTCTGGATCCCAGGCACGAAATGTAGTATTTTGTCGTTAAAAGTTGGTTCAAAATCAATCATATGAGTCATGAAAAATGTGGTTCTTTTTCAGTTTTGGCTTATTTTTTACTACTCAAGTGTGCCATCCGTAGAATTTAACTAGATTCGTGAGAGGTTTTTTTTGCTCCTCTCCTCTGCAGCTGAATGGGTGAATGACATTACTGTTGAAATGAATAGTAAGAGTCATTGAATCCAGGCCCTTGTTGAGGATGAGCTGTACTCCTGAAAAGAGATTTACGCGCACAAGAGCCCTCCATCTCCCCAAACGCCACGCGACACACAATATACACCAATTTAGACAAACACGCCATCCATATCATTTACAAATCTGGTCTAGTGTGGCTTCTTCACATAGAAATCTGCATGTACTAAAGTGAGAGACGATAGGTTGCAAAGAACGTTCTCAGTAGAAAAATAACATTACAACCCAACAAGACAAGGCGTAGTAATGTTTGATGAACTTGGGTAGTTAAAGGTGCTACATCTGATTTTTTCCACGTATTTAAGTAAAATTGTTGTTGCCCCAGTACAGATATAATGTAAAAACAGCTCTTAGCGTCAAAATGAGACTGTGTCTGAGTGTTTGTCCAATGTTCTGAAGATATCCCGCTCTTGACGTAAACATCACTGGTTAAGCGGTCAGATCCACTGACCCGCAGGTTGGTAGTGCGATTCCAGCTCCCACAGATGAATGCTGTCGTTGTATCCTCGGGCAAGACACTTAACCTCAATGTCTGCGTGAATGCTGTGTTGTTTCCTCGGGCAAGACACTTAACCTCAATGTCTGCGTACACTGGTGTATGAATGTGTGTGTGAATGGGTGAGTGGTTCCTTGATGTGAAGCGTTTTTTGAGTGCCTTCCTCCACGAAACGGGAAGTAACGCTGATGTGCTGTTAGCATACATATTGTTGTTAGCATTACCATGACTCAGCTCTGGCCTCTGAAAGTTTAAGCACTAAAAAAACCCATCGTAGTGAGTAAGAGGGATGCAAGGAATGCGTTAGGAAAGTGAGGGATAAGTTTGGACCACTACAAACCGTTTACGATGATGTTTTTTTAACACGGCAAAAATCAGGCACAGTACCTTTAACTCAGCTGTTTGGATTTGTTAAGGAAGATAGTGCTGAACATGGTTTTGAAGAGGAGGACATGGAAAGGTTGAAATGGCTCATGGTTCTGCTGCTGCGTTGAAGCTAGGCTGGCGCATTGTTGTATCTTATAGAGAAGGATAATGGAGGGATTTTGAGTGCGTTGACGCGGATGCCTTTAATGAAATAACAAGCAACCTACCATGAGTGGACAACCTATCGTAAGACTAGTTAAGGCTTGAACCGTGTACCCTCTGGTTGGTGGGCGAACATCCAAACCACTACACCCAAATAATCCTCTAGCGTTAGAGTTCCTGTGTCTTTCCAATGAAGAAATAGCTCATTCCAGATGTTACGTTGAAGAGCACGTTGACTGATTTGAACACACTATAACTGAGGCGTCTCTCTGACAGCTTTAGGACCGAAGGCACTTGACCAACTCACACTTCAAGCCTGGCTGTTTCACGGATCATATAGTGATATTTATACGATACGGCCACGCTCTTACTGTAGACATGTAGATCACATCTGTGGGCTCATTTAATAAACAGTGAGAGTGACACCTCGAGATGATACTCGCCAAGGATGTAATCGCTTGTTATAACATTCGTGCCTGTGTGGTGAGTGTCTGGATGCAGTGGTGGAAGGTAAAAAATACAAGTAGTAACGTGCTGTACTTAAGTAAAGTACAGATACCTACAAATTCTACTTAAGTAAATTTTACAGTGGATACTTTTTACTTTTACTTCCCTACATTTGAGAGCAGGTATCTGTACTTTCTACTCCACTACATTTTTTAACTGGACTGAAAAGTAAAAGTACTTTTCATTTGATTTGAGGGGTTATTTTTACCATATTCGCGGTAACATCCTGACTAAAGTTTTCGAGTTCAAGTTCCGGCTTTGAGCAAAAAATAAATAAATAAATACACAAAATTCATAAGAAAAATGAAGACACTGATTTGTTGACCAACATATGTATAATTTTTTAATCAATATAAGCACATTTAACACTTAAATGAACAACACTTGTGTGAAATGCTTTTACTTTTTACTCTTAAAGTACATTTTTAAACAAGTGCTTAAAATCTTTTACTTAAGTAGATTTTTCATGTGATACTTTTACTTCAGTAACTTTTTACCTCTGTATCTGTACTTGTATTTAAGTAGCCTTGAGTACTTCATCCACCACTGTCTGGATGTAATAACTTTGATAGTTGTGGTATTTAAATGTGAATTTTGTAAGATATGTTTCTGCTTAACTATTAGAAACCATGAAAACATTACAGTCTAATCAAGCTCATTTGTTTGTGACAAGCAATTTTTGAAAAGATGGTAAGCGTATTTTTTTGTTTGTTTGTTTGTTTTTTTATTTCTTTTTTTTTTCATTGAATGTAATGTTTAAAAACTAATTTCAGAGAAAAAAAAAAAAAAACCCAAAACAAAACAAACTGAAATTCAGGAAAAAAATAAAAATAAAATCCAGAATATGACATGCTCTGATTTGGTATATTTTTTTTATTTTCAAAAACACATTTATGGAGACCAAGTTTCTCTAAGTCAGAAAAAAAATAGTGCAACACATCAAGGGGTGATTCGCCTAACTCTTGACTGCTTCACATTTTAATTCAGTGTAAATTAAGTCTACTTTTCTAACATCTAGAGCAGCAAGTTCCAAAAAGAGAGAAAACAGCCCATCAAAGTCCCAAAGTGAAGTCCGAGCACATAGACCTAATGCAGACTCTTAAGGGGACTGGATGTTTGTCAGATGATGTGCATGACTGGGTCAATGATATCACCGTGCGCTCTTCCCCTCCATCCCACTGGGGACAAACTCAGCTGGATGAGTGGCCTTTTAGTCGACGTCCTGTCAAACAATACAAAGGTTCTCTCTGTCACAGCTATGAGACTATGAACAAGTTTGGATTGAGTGTATATTGAACAAGTTTGGACTGAGTGTATAGCTGACACTAAAGGTCATTGGTTGTGGTGAACAAACTTCCTGGTTTGTTATAGCGTTGTTATCAAATACATACCAAATGCATACCTGGAGTTGTATTTTGCTGCATTCACACTCGTCTCATCAGGCAAAGATGCTCAGTTCGCATTTTGCACAAATTGTTACATCGCAGATAAAAAAACGTATTTCTTCTATGCAGTTTTTAAGCCCATAAGCCACCTCCGGACTCGTTCTCCGGAGCTCAACAGTGACAGTCTGCTCAGGTTCTGGAAGGAAATTTTCCATTCATTTTTCCCATAGACTTTTTGAAAAATTCAAATATTAAGAGTTCAGAGGCATCGCAGAGGCTAAACAGCTACGTGCTAACTAATATCTGTAGTGTGGTTGTTTTAAATCCAGAAGGGCTGTTTAAAATGCAAGATTCTGCACAATGTTTGAATAATTTTGCGATTTATAAAGTTTTAGAAGCTAATTTTGAATGAAATTATAGGTCTTGTTGTCATTAGTTACCACGTAGCTGCCCGAGCAAACTGTCGAACTTTTGATATTAATTTTTTTTCGGAAAGTTTATGAGAAAAATGGATAGGAAATTTAGATCCAGAACTGCGGGGTGGGTGGTCCCTGTTGAGCTCCATGGTCAAGTTGTGTTCATAACAAACACATGGCTCTATTAGCATAGCATGTTGCCTAACACTTCATTTGTTTATTTTCCCATTGTTCATTCCCGTTGCTGACAGCAGATGGAGCTCCAACGCCTAAATGCCTCATATGTTCTGGAGTTGTAGTTTATAAAGTGTGTTTTGTAAATGTAGACATTATTTTAAGTTAGAAAATCTGTAATACTTATCCCAAGGTGACAAAAAGCATGTTTAAAAGGGAATTAAAGCCACAAAAACGCATCGTATGGGGGCTTTGAAGTGACGATATCCCTAATTAACTTCAAATAGTAGCGCAAAATAGTAGAGACAGAAGTTTTACTGTAGAAGACTGTGTCAGATCAATACAGCGCTTATTAGCACTAGTTAGCCTTCACTCGCACCACAATAACTGCCCAAATACAGTATGTAATATCAAGGCTAATTTGCTCCCTCCGTCAGCCGAGAGATATTGTATACAAAAAGAAAAGTGACAATTTAATAAGGCTCCATATGGAATGAGCACTCCCCCAAATGATGCCTGGACTTCAACAATAGTCTGCTGTTTGTGTATGAAATGGTAATGACATTTTTAATATGTGAGCTTATGCAGACAGATGGCAGGCATTTCAAAGACTTTATTTCACCGGATTAGTATCTCTAATATAACGTGAATCTACAGTGATGTGTGTTCACCCGCTCTCATTGTGAAAGGCAATGACAGATCAATGGAAAAATATATTGCATTAAAAGTTACACCGGAGGCCAAAGGAAACAATCTTCCAAGTCATATGCAAGTTATGAGTTATTATGTGTGCTGAATTATGCAATTACAATAGATGAATGAACTACAAGGAACGAAGAGGGGCTCAGTCTAACGTGCTCATGAGTACATTTGCTTTGGCATTTCATGGTTTTGAACTTAAAGTAATGGCTAAATAAAGAACCACACATTTCACAGCTTCAGTGCTCCCTGTGTGAACTGGTGCAGCTCGACATCTAATGTCAGCAGACGGAATTACCATGTGGAAAACAATTAAACTAGTTCATGAGGAACATGCCCCGAAATGTTAATGCAAGCAACCAGAAGGCAATTTGATGATCGGAATGAGTCTGGCAATGATTGATGGACTTAATCATTGCCGGGCTCTATTGGTGATGCAACAATCCAGGAAAAATTCAAACCACGCGTTTGGTGACTGCTTTGAGGCGAGGAATTTTTGACAGAAGATTACTGAAACCAGCGTGAATGAAGTGGCAAACAACTCCAGCTATGTTTTAAGTGATGGAACAACGTCATAACATGGTTAAAAGCAAAAAAGTCAGTTTTGCATGAATACATGTCCCTTGAATGCATTTGAAAAGGACAGTGGCTGAGAGACAGTTTTGCCTCATAGCAAAAAGATTGAGGGTTTAATTCCTTGTAGTGAACACCAAACTATCTATATATTGATAGTGACTGAGGTATCAAAAATTACTGGTTTTTAGTACATTTTTGAAATACATTAATTATATTTTAGTCTAACTGCACCTGCACCTTTCTATTAAAAACACTTAACAATTGAAAAGAAAAGCCAGACGAGTAAGTTTAATGCCCAACTGTGAAAGATCCCAGGCAGAGCAGTAACATCTTCATGGAGACAAACAGGTGGCAGACTCCCCACCAGAAAAAACACAAGCGTGATCTTTTGAAAATCTTTGTGACTTTGTACCTCGGCATCTACGCCCAGCTCCTCTCTCTGTGCGTAACTTCACACGTCTCGAAGTATATCTGTCAGTCCCACGTGCGCAGCCATGCAGCGGGCCCTACCTCGCGGCCGTGTGATGCATGCAGTCAGGCCTGATAAATGGAAGTGTCTGGGAAGAGGAATGAGTTGGTGCCTTGACCTCCCTCCTGGCATGGGCATCCTTCTCGAGACTGCCTTATCACCAGACAAATGGTCACAATGGTGCACACATCACTCCAAAAAAAAAAAGAAAAAAACTTGCAGTCCAAAGTATTCAGAAACGTTGACTTGAAAAGATTGTCCCACATCATAAACAGAGGACAAGATGTTTTTCACAACTTAAGATGAATGGGGCCGCAGTAGAGCTGACGCCATAGTGTTATTTTAGTAACAGGCCTTCTTATGTTTCAGTAGTGTCTCCAAAAGCTGACAAAAGAAGATATTTGATTGACGTTAACTCTACTTAACTAAAGGTAAAAGGAGCTGTTAACTTGAAAACAACCAGTTCATTACATCATAAGGTTGAACAGAGCATTTTGAGCGTTGGAGATGTAGACAGACTAATAATAAAGTGTTACTCAAACGTGTGAATGAAACAAAACACAACTCCAGGTATGGTGAGGAGGAGGAGGTAGCAATATTCTAGCACGGCTTAAAACTCACAAGAGTCTATTTTGTGTAATATAGGACCTTTCAAATAAAAAGAGACAATTTCATTTTGACTTTTTTCATATGCAAACTTGAATTACACTTTGAATTAAGCTGTCCAGCTATACCCAAGACCCTATGAGCAACTCAAAAGTGCGAAAGTAATGTAAAATAAATAATAAAACAAAAGTAATATTTGAACATTTGAAACAGAAATGAGAGAAACTGAAACTTATCCATGGAACAAACCCCATGTATCTACAAATAATCACATTTGATTGGCTGATAAAAAATATCGCCAGAATTGGCTGTGAATTGCGTGGATATGTTTTGGTTTTTTTTGGTTTTTTTGACAAATTGAGCATTGAGTTATGCATACATCAGAGAATAGGTGGGGGTCTATCTTGTAGGATGTAGGTGTGTATCATAGGAAGTGAGCATGGCTGCGCTTCCGGCTCCATCGACTCTGGCTCCAATTCACTTTACATTAGAAAACTGTCGCCCCTCTCTCCGCAAATGCTGCTGTGAGCCTCGTCATTTTGGTCTTAAAATGTGCGTATTAACCCGCTCTACATGATCCTGGTATTTTTATTTCGCTATTGTGTCCGTAAATCAAAATATGAACATTAATGAGAGACAAATCAGCTGCCTTCTTTCCCCGAGGTCGCTCCCCTAGCAGAAAGGGGCGTTACCTTCAACAGCCTCGCTCCAGATTGGCTCTTTGGTTGCTAAGATACTCGCGGTCGGAATTCCAAAATTGGCTCTTGGTTGCTAAGATACTCGCGGTCGGAATTCCAAATATGGAACTCGCCTCCAAATTGGCCGCTATAACTGCTCTAGCCTCGATGAGCTTCATTTGACTGGAGCCGAGCGCTATGGGTGACATCACACTCACTTAGTCCACTTCGTCTATGTTGTGTATGCATTGAAATATCCGGAAAAGCAAAAGCAAATGAGATAAAATGTATTAAAATGTTATGAAATTGGCCGTGAACTAGTGAATAATTGTACTTTTTTTCTTTTTGAAGGCCAAATCTACATCAGAAAGTATTATGCTCAAACTGGCATATGCCCAATGTCCCAAGAGCCCATCTGAACAAAATCCACTTTGTACTATCTAATGCACGGCCATCAAAATACCTGACGTGACCTGTTATAGCTTCAACATTTTAAATCATCTCTCAATGTCCTTAAGTAAAAGTTCAACTGATCGTGCAAAGCGCCGTGAATATATTTTTGCCACTGTCCTTTATTACGTAAGGGCTGAGGTAGAACAGGGCTGAGGCAGACAGACAGAAATAAGCGAGGGGCTGTGATTGGAATTACATTCACCTTTAAAATTTAATAATTCATCCGTGAAATGGATCAATAAAAAGATATTGTGCAGTCTTCACCACTTAAAGTATTAAGGGAGGTTTTGCTTCTGAGCTTAGCATTTCAAAGTACGGACAAAATCCCCAAAAAGTTGGCACAAAGATGATCCGATTTGGGGTGAAAGTTGGGGGAGTAGTTAAGTTGGAACCAGTATTAAAGAAGATGTGTTATGTACAATTGAGTTTTTAGTAACGTTATAATGGTTTTCACACATCATTAGCTTACACAGAGTTGTATTTCTATTGACGGACGCACACTTGAGTCACGCTGTATCATCCTGCGTCAAGGCTTGAGTGCTCTGGAAATTTCTGTTTGCACCTATCACCTATCCCTGCCCATAGCTTCAGTGTTTAGAGTTAGACTTAACACATACTGACCACAGCACAAATTTTACTAGTTGTTGTTCAGCTAGTAGAGACACTAACTAACCCAAAAGCAGGTGGTTTGTACAGTACAGTACAGTAGCTTTGTGTATTGTCATTGTGTCCTTAGGCAAGACTCTTTTAGAGTAAGATTAAATATCTCTGTGTATATATTCGGCTTGATGATTGATTTGGTTTGAGAATGGCATCGATGCAAATCAAAGACCGCATTAGACGTTTCACACTCAGGGATGGTAAGATACTACTGAAGCCACAGCTGCCCTGAGGTAGACTGACGGAAGTGAGGCTGCCAATCTGCACCATCGGCCCCTCCAACCACCACCAACATTGACGCACACACACCACATTCATACTAGGCAATGTGGGTGAAGTGTCTTGCCAAAGAACACAACTTTTTTTGTGTGTAGCTCCTGATATTCTCAGCGGTCACCCATCTAAGCGCTAACCAGGCCCTGCCCTGCTTAGCTTCTGAGATCTGATGAGGCCTGGACAAGGAGGTTTGACCACATAATAGTTTGTAATGTCGGCACCGAGTTGAAAATTGCAATATGACAAATGCTCATTCAATATACTACTATTTGATGTTGTAACCGTTACAGCTCTTACATCAAACATGTCCCTTTCAGACGCCGTTTCCCTTCATACACATTTTCACCGCAGCAAGCAGCGGATTTTCGTTTACGTGCAGCAAGACATCGTGGAACCTCACGTGTAAAACATTGTGTCTGAATTTTTTGAATAATAATAAATACACGGTGGTGGGTAAAGATAGGGGGTAGGTGACAACAGACGTTTTCTGAGCACTCAAGCCTTGAATGCAGGACAATACAAGATTACTCACACAAGCATAAGTTACATAATATGTCCCAGTTAAATCAATTAGTGGTTTTCAGATTCTAAAACGTGATCCAGCCAGTTTTTCCTCTTGATTACATTGTACTTTGCCATGAAATTTCCAAAAGGTAAATTAACAAATGTTGAACCTGGCCATTTCTGTTAGTGGCTAGAATCAAGAACTCACTGTATTACAAGAAAAAAAACAACAACTGCATTTTAACAATATTCATTTTAGCCGTCTCCCACCTGTTTCTTATATAACTGGCCTATAGGATGTTGTGATGTCTTCTGAAACCAGCAATAGAGTTGAACAACGTCACTAATATAAGGCCAGATCATGTGCATTTGTCATTAAACGTTTTACCCTTTGCACCTTTTACAGATTAACCATAGCATTGTTGCACATTTACACAAACTTAAACATACTCTGCCTGTTTAGTATTCCCAGGCAGCTAGCATGCATCTGAAGAGCACTCAATCACACTCAGGATATGCTACATTAAAAACAAAGCCTTGTGCCAAGTCCAAACTTTGGCTGACTTCCACGTATTCACCCGGGATGGGCCATCACAACACGCCTTATAAACCACCCATACAGAACATATAGGCTTAGTGTTAGCTTGTTTTACCATGCACAGCCCGCCACTGTGAATCTCTGACAACTTAATACTCCCTTTGTCTATTCTCTCAATGGAAAAAAGCAAAGACAGCGCCTCGTGGAAACAAAAAGGAGATTGTGTGACCCATATCTTTGCTGGTTATTTGCGGTGCAGTTTGAGTGTCTCTTTGAAGCTGCAGATCTCCAGGTGGGTCAGCTGGTGTACAGTCATTAGGTTTGATGCGGTGTGTCTGAGAGGTGCAGACCAAAGGAAGGAAAAGGCCTGTCCACTGCCAGTATCAAAGGAAGGCGCCGGTACAAAAACATGCTGGTGTTTACGTGGGTCTTGTGTGGACGCTACGAAAGACTGAGAATAGACGACGGTTAGATGACGTTTATTTATTAAGATCTAGTTGATATTATTCACACTCTGAGTATAAGGTGTTTTTTTCAAATTTTGCTCCAAACACACACACTAAAAAGTCACTATTCTCATCTATTAAACTACCTTTAAAGTGTGTGTTCAGGCTTTTTAAACTACTTTTGTAGACTAGGTAGAACAGATGCTTATTTTACATTTTGGTCATTGTAAATAGTAAATATTACATTTGCTGTGTGTAATGCAACTAGCACAGGCAAACAACAATGCATTAAATAAAGAGGGGTTAAAACGCAGCGTAGAAGTGCAGATAAATGAAATAAATGCAAAAAATTGACGATAAACCGGAATTAGTTTAGTGTTTATGCTAGCTTTACCCTCGTTTCACAGCACCTTTTTGTGTTTCGCTGAGATCAGCCTCATGAGGGTGTAATTCAAGTACGATTAAGATTTAATTAAGATTACATTAGTTATGCTGAGGTGACGTCAGTTGTTCATGTAGCATAGCCCTGCCCCTGGACCCGGAGCCGCACTACGGCATGGAAACGCAACTTGCCTGGAGTTGCCGCTGGTCCTCCCAAACGTTCCAGACCCTTTTAGAAGGTAGTACCTCCAGCGGTCCGCTTTGGACCCCATACCGGCCCTATGGAAACGGGGCTTTACAGTACAGTACACACTGCTCACTACTGCAACATGCTGCTATGAAGAGGTGCCAGAAGGAGAGTCCAGCCCTGTGTTGTGACGACGCTCAAACAAAATAATTTCTGCAATATTTTACCCGGAAGTCGACCCATTTGTAATATCAAAGGACCAAATGTAACCACATTTTGTGATAGACGATTAAATCATGGTATGTCTTTTTAAGCTGCTAGAACTGAAAGCATTGTCCAGACATGTCTGCTCCAGTGCTGTTACTCACTGGCCCAGGACCATTTATATTATTTCTAGTAAAGTACGCTCTGTTAAATTCTGCTGTTCTCATGTCTCCCATAACAATCACTTTTACTTCTGAGACCGCGTACAATATGGCCAACACTCACAAATGCACCAATCAATTCTCTGCTTTCATCCAAGAATATGGCATAGATAGATTAGTCATTCTGGGACACAATGGTCGCATGATTGTAAACGGTAAATCCACACCCAGGTTGCATTGGGTAGCAGTAAAACCAAATAGGACTATAACTCATTTTTAAGTGGAGATGGTGAATTTCAAAGAAGATATGGGGGCAATAAAAGGAATCTATAGAGGTTAAGGTTCACTAAATGTTAGACTTAGCTTGAGAAATGCCCACTGCTAAACAATGGAGGAGTAATGAACATAGCCTACAATGTGTCATCTTCAGTGGCCACTATTGATGCTTTGCAGCTTGTAATGTCCAGTTATTACCATGGTGACACAATACGAAATGGATTTAAACAACACATTTCCAGGAGACTGTGATCAATGTAAGGATTCATGGTCCTGTTCAGGTTCGATGTTCAACAAAGAGCGTGAGAGAGTGACTAACTGAAAAACTGTTGGCTAATGCTAGCTAGCTTGTGACTGTAATGTTATCTGAGAGGGACTTGTTTAACAAACTTGTTGCAGTTCCAGCTAAGTCAGTTCTTAATGGTCAAAGCTCCGATTAAAGTCTAGCTTGAGTAACAGAGCATTCAGTTAGCTTCACCCTTACGGAATTTTGATGCATTCAGCTGCAGTGTATCATTTTTTGTTTTGTTTTCAGAGGTGAAGATGTCATACTATCAGATGGGGGACAAGAGATAGTTTTCTCCATTGATTACATTGTACTTTGCCATGAAATATCCAAAAGGTAAATTCACAAATGTTGAACCTGATCATTTCTCAACTGCATTACAACAGACATTGTTAACTATATTAATTTTGACCCCATCTGTACTAAACAATGTTGGCCTATAGAATGTTGTGATATCGTCTGAATCCCAGCAATACAGTGGCATGGACTGTTATAATGTATGGCATGTAGCATTGAGGCTAATATGAGTATGCGTGTGTGACTCAAATGTCTACCACAGGGAGTTCAATCTAATTAGAATGTGTATAGATTGAAAACATATTCCATATTTCAATATAGGACATTGATTCATGCCAGTCAAAATTCCACAGTATGTCATTAAGTTTACCCAACTCCACGGAGACGAGCATGTGACTCCATCAGTCCACGTTACAGGTCAGATTTGTGCTATAAAAGCAGCTGTAATCAAATACTTTGATAAGTTTAATGCCAATGTTTTCAGGTTCTTGCTCTAGAAAATATGTATCCATAAGCAGTTATTTGCTTTTTGAAGGAAAATAAATCAACTAGAATTTTCAGTTCCAACACACACAGGACACAATTTCAATGACTAAAATGAACTTTTAAAGGGCCTATATTACACGATTTTCTGATATATGTTATAATGTTATTTCCTCATCACAAACATACCTGGAGTTGTGTTTTGTTTCTGTCACACATATTTAACCCGCAATTTAGGCTGAGTTCTTCTCCTCTTCTTCCTCTGATCCGAAGGTAGGTCCTTCGAATCCCTGCGTACACTGGTCTATGAATGTGTGTGTGAATGGGTGACTTGTTCCTCGATGTGAAGCGTTTTGAGTGCCTTGATGGTGGAAAAGCGCTATGTAAAAATGTGACAATTTACCACGGCCAATCTTCAAAACAATTAATTTTAGTCCAGCCTCTATATTGACCCTCCCTAACCCCAGTCTTTGCCAGCTGTCACATGTCCTCCAGCAAGCCTAATATGCTTTCTGTTACACAAAGCACATGTATTCCCATGTCCTGTCTTCTCCTTCTGTCTTCAACCTCTTTCTCACCTCTCCATGACAACCATGCACTCCACCAAAGTTACCCTGGGACAAGCCATAAACTACGAATAAATAATAGAGACATTTCAAGGGGGAAAAAATGAAATCTTAGCATTAGGTTGTTGGTCTGAAGATGGTGTATATATGCTTCCTGCTTTCACCGTTCTCGTCTTCAGGCTGCTTTGCGTTTTGTGTCACAAAACCTCGAAGTTAGCTCACATACTGCTGTTGGCTAATCTTTGGAATTATACATGCTTTTTATACTTTTTTGTGTTTTTAAAACTGCTCAAGATAGCTTTGGGTGGATTTAATATGTACATAAAATGTAGTTGTAAGAGTAGTTTTATTGCACACAAAATATTTTTCTATATATAATAATGATAACACAACTTCTACTGGCTACACTGTTGACAGGTTTACTTTTTTTTTTTTCATCCCGAAATACACAACCTTACAACTACAGTACTATGCAAGGTAAGTTTATTTGTATAGCACAATTTGTACACAAAGTAAGTAAGTAAGTGCTTTACAGAATAAGAAAGACATAAAAATCACAATACAACAAACCAAAACATAAATAATCTCTTTTATCATAAAATTATGATACAAGAGAAGAGTGTAGAATAAAACCCTTTCAGTCATATGCACAGCTTAACAGAACCGTTCTGAGCCTGGATTTAAACATTGTCAAAGTAGAGGCCTGTCTCACATCTTCAGGAAGACTGTTCCAGGTTTTAGCCGCAGAAAACTCAAACGCTGATTCTCCATGTTTAGTCCTGACTCTGGGCACCAGCAGGAGGCCGGTCCCTGAAGTCCTCAGAGTGTGAGATGGTTCATATGGCACTAACATGTGGGAGATGTACTTTGGTGCTGGGCCATGGAGAGACTTGTAACAAGCAGAGCTGCTTTAAAGTCTGTTCTCTGAGTCACAGGAGCCAGTGCAGAGACCTGAGCACAGGACTTATCTGCTTGTACTTCCTGGTTCTAGTCAGGACCCGAGCAGCAGTGTTCTGAAAGTACTGGAGCTGTCTTAAGACTCAATAACTACTGTAATACATGCTATGGCCACTTCTAAACTACTACTACTGCTAAACTACTACCACCACCATAACCTGCAGCCAGTACATATTCAGATATTAGTAGTACTGCTGATAGTTCTGCTACTAGTATTAGTAGCAATAATAGCACTAACAGAAGTTGTTAAGTTGAGAATATTTTGGTGATAAGAGCTGACTTTAGCCAGCAAATATGACTAAAATGTCCTTTAGATTCTCAAAGTGACAGAGGAACAGAGAAACTAAAACTCATGGCAGCACACATTATATTGTTCCCATACATCTTACTGTGATGCAGATACACAAATGAACTCTGCTGTACACCGAGCTACCAATACCTTCCTGGTATTTTTATTTGGCTATTGTGTCCGTAAATCAAGATATGAACATTAATAACAGACCAATCAGTCACCTTCTTTCTCCAAGGTTGCCCCTGTTAGCAACAGGTTGGTTGACAGTGTGGTTGCTAAGCACCCACCCACTGCCAAACCAGCGGTGCGGGCAGGAAGGGGCGTGTACCTTCAACAGCATCATTCTTGATTGGCTCTTTGATTTTGCACTCAGATTTCCAAATGTGGTCACCGGTTGCAAATTAGCCGTTGTAACTGCTATCTTTGATGAGCTTCATTTGGTTGCAACCAAATGCTATGTATGAGTGACTCTCTTAGTCCACTTCTAAGAGAGTGGACTTAGAAGTGGACTAAGTGGACTGTAGATTGTGGACTGTTGATTGTGCAAATAATTGCACAGTCAACAAAAATATATATAATAATAACACATATGTTATAACAGAATTCAATCAAAATTCCCAAGTTTGCAGTGGAAAAAAAAAACCAAAACACTTTGAAGGTTATTGAATCATTTGTTTCATCCATCTTACTATAACCATCTCCGTCCCATTCCAGGTAAGTGAATTTGAAACTTTGAGATTTGGGTATGCTGACCAACCCATCGTTGTCATCACAGTAGAGAGCAGCGGTTTCAGATCAAACCTGTGCCACATATAGCATTGCCATTGCCATTGATGAGGAAAGTTGGAGGAGCACATTCTCAACAATACTTATTTTTAGCCCTGCAGTTGAGGTGTATTATCCAATATGAGGCAAACACAGCTCCGCTCACTGTAAATCCCAAATGGTGATGTTTTGTGCCACTGGCTTGGTTCTCAGTGCTCAGATACACTCACTCTGTTTCTCATAAAAATAACTCTTGGACTGCAACTTCATTTAGAGTGAAGTCACTGGACTGAATATTGAGATTCTTGACTTGAGTCTCAATTAATTAAAATTAATTAGTCCTTTTTCATCTGGAAAGTACCGCTGGGAATCCTGGCCCTCTAGGGGACCCTATTGTCTTTGTTCATAGTAGTGGAAACCAGAGCACCGGGGGGGTATGCAGACACAGGAAGAACATGCAAACATACAGAGAGGCCCGAGCAGCCCGGGAATCTGTTCCAAGACTATGCTGCAGTGAGGCTGAAGTGCTTACCTCTACAGCACCAACACCGGTCAATTAACTGACTCCTTTTAAACCCATATTCAGTTGACTCAGACTTGGAACCTCATTTGTTGTTGGTTTATTTGGTTTGGACAGAGCATGTTAATGGACATACACTAGCTGTATCCTGTAAACACAGTGGACTGTAGCCCTGGGCTACTTTCTGTCCGGTGTCACTAACACACTGTCATTCACACACCAGTGCACTTCAGCACTGGAGGCAGCTGGGGGAAGTGTCTTTTGGGGGTTCATACTTCTGTCTTTTGGGTTTGTACATGAGCTCTCTAACCACTGAGCTGATGTTGTCCCAACTTACTTTAAAACTTTTAAGTAATAACTTTTAAGTAGGCCTAGTATAAATTGCATTACATAACGTGTCTGGCAAAGGATGTTCCATGGAACATGGCATCACCTACTAATCTCTTCAGAGCTATAGATACAGTTTAATGTAGTACTGTGGAACATTCCAGGCAAATCAATAACTTCTCCATGAAGACAAGCAACTGGCGAACCCTCCACCAGAAAGGACACATAGCGAACAGAAAAGCACATCCTGGATTGCAACCTTAGATAAATGGAGCCATTTTTTGGGGGTTCATTATTTATCATGGGTACTTTTTCTTTGTACTAGTGGGGAACTTTTTTTTTTCTAAAGATTTGAGCAGTAAAGGGTTGAATAAATAACTTCTATGGCTTAAGTGTTTCATGGTAAATGGTCACATTTTTATATAGCACTTTCCCACCTTCAAGGCTCTCACAGCGCTTTACATCAAGGAACCACTCACCCATTCACACACACATTCATACACCAGTGCACGCAGACACTGGGGGCGAGGAGCTTTGAATGTTTTGCCCAAGGACACATGTTGGGCAAGACACTTTCATTTGTAGGACCTGGAATCGCCAACCTGTGGGTCAGTGGATCTGACCGCTCTACAACTGATGTTTTATGTCGAGAGCCAACCTTCGGATCAGTGGACAAACACTCTACCAACTGAACTGTCGCCCCGTGTATATTGTAGCTCATGTTCATTAACAATACTGTTCATATAGAATATTTTTGGGGGAAATATTATTGTTTATTGTCTATATTTTTATCACCAATATATTGTACTTCACAATGTGTTATCATGACAGGCCTAGTAGCTCCAAATAACAAATAGCAAACAGGCGACTTAAGGAGACCTCGTTGGAACTGTTGACCTGACTACCACCACTTTCATCTGTGGAGTATGCCTTTGTATACTAAGTAATCCCTCACGAGCCCCTTCAAAAGCTTCTTATTCAGCCTGAAATTGTGCCTATTCATGTGTGTGTCCCTCTCAGTTACGCCGTGCTCAGATCTCACATCAAAAATGACCTTAGCGCCCAGAAAACGCGCAGGCCATCGGGGATTTTTGACATCAAATGATCCTTGGACATGGGGCTTTGAGGTACTTAGCGCTACACTGTCCATGGTGTTTACCCAGCACAACCACGGCCGCCAATACTGCGCCATTTTAGAGATGCTTTCAAATGCACGAAAGCAAATCTGGCTTTCTATGTAAACTGAGTGCAAAGGCGTTCGACAAACAGCAAAATACAAATCTACAAATATCGACTGCAGAGATAAAAGTGTGGGATTATAGCCAAGCAGACGCAGGGACATCAAAGGCACATGAGGGAGGAGGGGGAACTGTTTCACTGTTACACGCATACACTTTTAACAGAGGCTGGGTCAAATGGAATCTATTGTGGCTAATGTATTGAAATGTAAGCTCTTTGTGACTAAAATGCATTGTTTTGTTGAAGCAGGCCAAGTGACTATATTAACATTTGTGTCAGTGAAGCAAATATGAAGAAGTTGCTCTTGTTATTTAGAATCTCGGAGGGACGTTATTGATTAAAGGTGCACTGCGTAACCTTTCTGTTGGAGGGTACACCATCTGCTTGCCTGCATGGAGATGTTATTGCTCTGCCCGAAATGTTCCACAGTATGGCATTTAACGTATTTATCTTAACGGAGACAAGCAGCCGAAGCCACTAGGCCAACATCTGTAACTGAACAAATACAAGATAGCAGAGTTTGATGCCATAATGTGAGACGTTGCAAAGACATAATATCTCTATGGAGACAAGCAGGAAGTGTAACCATAACCAGAAAAGTTACACAGTGCACCTTTCAATACATACAATTGGATTTGTCTTTGTATCATACAGTTGTCTGAAAACATATACCTCAAATCAAAAGTTCTCATATTAGGACATAGCAAAAGAAAAATAAAATCTGTCAACTGGAAAAAACGTTGTAGGGGTGAAGACGTTTCGCTGCTCATCCAAGCCGCTTCTTCAATTCTGGTCAGATTACTGGTGGACACTGCCTTATATCTGTCTGAAGGGAGGAGCTAACTACACTGAAACTCAAAACACCTATTGTTTACAGTTTCTGTTTGTAGGCTAGGTCTATTGTGCTACCCTAAGTGTGCACTGTGCGTGAGTCCTACTTAGCATAGTCATTCAAGCTCCTAATGAGTGATTTCACACCTATTAACATCCTGGGTAGCCCTATTGTTCTCTTTGTTTTCTTTATTTTGCTTTGGCCTTCAGGATGGAGTTATAGATAGGGGATAGATGATGTCTGAGACCCCCATTCCTGTTCAAGGAAGGATTGTCTTTCCTACCAAAAATTGCTTCTTTAACTCCCCTCTCAAACCATTTCTTTTCTTTGGCTAAGATCTGTACCTCACTATCTTCAAAGGAGTGGTTAGTGGCCAGACACAGATATGTTAGGACATATAAAAATGTAGTTGCATTCTTTATTCATTTCCAGAAGTTGCGTAGACTTTTAACTTATTCCTCATATGATATAGAAATCTTGTGAGATATTTACAAGAAAACCTTATAAAAAACATAACCATGTTTTGATGGTTCTCTCTCATCATTAGCTTCCTCTAGTTGTATTTTAAGTGATTCATGCACGTTTGAGTAATCGTGCATTTGAGGTGCTAGTGTTCAGTAAGTTTTCTTTGCACTTAACCCTTATCCCTGCTCTTCAATGAGGTTTTGAACTCGAAGTCAAAGGATGTGTTTCCATTATTCATTTATTTTAGATCATCATTGCAGTTTGGAATGACCACAATGTGGAAGAAAGCCAAAAGAATAAGGCCCTAATAAGGTTTACAGTTAGAGTAATCCGTCCAGTTTTTCTAAGGAAGGGAGGCCCAGACTTCCCTATCCACACACACTTCCTCTTATGGGGGGATCCCGAGGCGTTCCCGTTTCAAATGAAGACTTTTTGACAGCATTTGAACAAATATAAACATACATAAAAACCTATCAAGAGACCCAAGAAACTGACGGGTTTTTTTTGTTTGTTTTTTCCACAAAATTGTTGATTTAAAGGGCCCATATTACGCCATTTTCGAATTTATGTTATATTATTGTTTCCTCATCACAAACATACCTGGAGTTGTGTTTTGTTTCATTCACACATGTTGAACATATAAACACTGCATATTTAAGCTGAGTTTTTCTCTCAAACAGAAAACACTCTGTTCCACCTTGTGATGTCATGTGGTAATACAGGAAGTGCTCCGCTGTGTTTTTAAACTCCATAAACCTTCATTAGAATCATTTGGATAATTTCAGACCTATAATAGGCAATCTGTACTGAAATAAAGGTAAAAGGTAGCTGAAAGCAACCACTACATGACATCACAAGGTGGAATAGAGCATTTTGAGCTTTGGAGATGTAGACAGACTAATAATAAAGGGTTACTCAAACGTGTGAATGAAACAAAACACAATTCCAGATATGTTTTTGATGAAGTAACAACATTGTAACATGGCTAAAAGCTCACAAGAGTCAATTTTGTGTAATATAGGCTCTTTAACCAACAGTTTGAAAAACAATAAAGCATGATTTAATAAAAGACAAATATAAGAAAAGGGCAAGAAAGCAATAAGCAAGCTAACAGGAAACACATCCAAATCTAAAATGTCACTCCAGTCGTAGCAATAATTATTATATTTATAAAGTACACAACGTGTTCAGCAGCTGTTAGTTCTTGTCCTCTTCTCTTAACCTCCTTCCACAAGCTACTCCATCAGATTGCACCTTTTAAATGCTATGTTCTCAAGCAATTTACTAAAGTAAAACGATGAAGTGAGCGAGATGAGCAAGTGACATCATCGACGGGTGCGGGTGGAGGGGGTGGATGGGAGACCAAGAGGCACTGGCAGAGTGAGGGAGGGCCTCGGGGAAGCAGTTTGTGCATCAGTGTTACCTCCTTACCCCTGGCTGTCCTTGTGCATGCCGTCATCTGCCTCCATTCATACAACCAAAGATAGGTTTGTTAACTATGACCCATGCTTATCTCCAGAGAATATTGGAATATATTTTCAGGTGACATATTTTTGATTTGGTGGCTTGGGCAGCTGAAGTTTGTTTAAAATACAACAGAATGAGGACATACTGACAATGCAATTTAGTGTTTTAACCACCAAGAAACCAAGTATGCATGTGAGAACCAATTATAAAAATCAAAGGTACTGTACATGCAATACACCAAAACAAACCCCCAAGCTTTGGTTATCCAATCAGAAAGCAGAATGAGCCTCATTTGTATTGCCAGTTTCAATGCTGAAATCCAGTTGGTTTAAACCTAAAAGGACTTTTTTCTGATCTGAATCCTCACTCCCTAAACCCCAGCACCTGCAGCCAATCAGGACTCATACTTTTTTTTTCTTTTTTTTTTTTTTTTTTTTAAACAAGCTATACTATATCTTTAATGATATCACAAATTACCCTTGACTTTCTTGCCTATTCCCATCTCTACCTTCCCATATCTCTTATATTTATTTCCTTTACTCCTCACGTCGCTCCCTCCTTCCCTCTTCTCTTTCCGAAGGTTTGCAGATGACATTGGACGCCGGTTACTCATCCTCCACCGATCATATATGGACTCACAAACATGCGCACACAGACTCACGCACACACACGATTCGGTTACACACCTTCATACAAGGACATAGTTAAGACGTACAGCAAGGCAAGGCTCATGGCAGCCAGACGTATAAAACCAATGACAGTGACATGCATAGTAAAAGAAGGCTCCCTGTGAATATCAAGGAGCCTCGTAAAGAGCGACACTGACCTTTGAATACGCCCGTGAGGTTACGTAGCTAAAAATGTCGGGATTCTTGCAGCAGGGCAGTCATAACAATCTTGAGTATGTCTAAACAAAGTCCAGTTCATGTGGTCTACGTGTTTTTTTTCAAGCTTTAAAGGTCCACTTTGTAACTTTTCTGGAGGAGTGTCTGGCACCTGATAATTTTGCAATGTCTGAATGTTCCAGAGTGTGGCATAAAACTGTCTATCTGGCATTTGTTCAATTATAGGTGTCTTTAGTGCTAAAATATTCCTTGAAAAACATGCCCAAGGACACAGCAACAATATCCATCTGTTGAAGCTGGAATCACAAACCAACCTCTGAGTAAGTGGATCTAACTGTCCCACCAACGATGTTAATGTTGAGAGCAGGATTCAAACCGCCAACCTTCGGATCAGTGAATAAACACACAGTGGAGTACTTGTGGGTACACACAACACATTTTTTTGTCATTGCAAAATAAAAAAAATAAAAAAATGTTCTCTGCATTTGACCCATCATGTTTTAGACTCGAACTAAGGTCACAAGTACCTAGCTGGAGCATTAGCCGTAACCCCTTTACAAAAACTCATGTCCTCACATTGTCAGAAGTAGAGATATACACACCCCGACGCATAAACCAAAAATGTATTCTGTTTTTATTAATGCGTATGATTTTGCCGCAGTATTCACAAACAGCCAAATAGCCAGCTGCAACACATACCCAACAAATTTGGTTTTAAATATATAACCACAATGATTGGATTTACTTCTTGGCGTACAACTTTTGTTCCTGTGAGAGACGATTGCATATTATCAAGTAAGTGCTAATAAAATCAAACAGCCGGCCGTAAGCTGGATGGAAATAGACCATTTATACCTTCTTATCATATGAATTTGTCTTATGAAAATCTTCACCTATATATCAACAATTTCTATAAAAACCTTGGCTGCTTCTGACAGCGGCTTGAACATGGATGCATTTTGGCACGGCCACTCTATCCCCAAGTGCAATGTATTAATAAGAGGCGCGCACACACAAACACAAGCTGGCATTCTGACTCCATCCCTGGGCACAGCACATAAATCTTCCCTAATAACAGCGGTGGCATTTCAGCAACAATGGGGATTACACACAACCTCTGTCCAAGCGTCTCCTAGCCAGCACTAACACGCACACATTTGCACCCCACACATACGCACTCCAATTTACACCATATGTCGCAAGTTCCACGAGTTTTGAGAGAGAAATATGGAGAGAAAAAAAAGTTTGTGAGCGGTGAGTATTTCTGGTCCGAATCAATTCTGTTTAGTGGAAAGAGCAGTGGTGTCTTTGGGGTGTTCATAGAAAGAATGTCCCTGATGTGATTGTGGTACAATGTGGGTATATTTGGGGACCCATCAATTCATATTTTAAAGGTCCTATATTACGCAAAATTGACTCTTGTGAGATTTAAATCATGTTATAATGCTGTTAGCTCCTCAAAAAGGTGTATAAGGTGCATGGAGTTTAAAAACACAGTAGAGCACTTCGTGTATTACCTCATGACCTCACAAAGTGGAACAGAGTGTTTTCCGTTTGAGAGAAGGACCTAGCCTAAATATGTAGGGTCTGTGTGTTAAACGTGTGAATGAAACAAAACACAACTTCAGTCATGTTTTTGGTGAGTAAACAACATTATAACATAGATCAGAAAATAGCGTAATATGAGCCCTTTAAAGCATCTACATTGCAAACTGAGTATTTTTAATGGTGACATGGATGTCACTAGAAACCCATTTGATTTATGCCTACATCTTGTCTTGAAAGTCTGTTGTAGTGTAAGGCGGGGGGTCGGGGGTCTGGAGGTTCTACCCCAAGAAATTTTGCACAAAACAGATGTAATTTTCTCTATTCTGGTGTATTTTAGATGCGTTATTATAACAACAGCTCTGCATGAAGCTGATCTCTCAGTGGTTCCAAGTGGATCCCAAGCCCTCTGCTGCCTTCCTATACTCTGCCCCTGCTCCCCAGCTCCAGAGTGCACTGTCTGTGAGCGTGCAGACTCACACTGGGTTGTGGATAGACCATAGACTGTATATGTAGATGGACATAGCTGCCTGCAAATAGAAAGTGAGCATGGGCACAATTCACCTTCATCGACTTTGGCAACTTTCATTTCTATTGAAAAATGGTGGCCCCTCTTTCTAATTGCTGCTGTCAGGCTTGTCATTTTGGTCTTAAAAAGTTCATTTTAACCCGCTCTACAGGATCTTGGCTCTTTGGTTGCTGTAATACACATGCTTAGATTTTCAAATACGGAACTCTCCTCCAAATACTGCTAACCTCGATGGGCTTTATTTGGCTGAAGCTGAACGCTATGGGTGTTATACTCCCTTACTCCACTTCTTTATAGAGTTTATTTAACCTTTATTTATCCAGGTAGGTCGATTGAGACCCAATTTTCATTTACAAGGACGACCTGGTTTATGGGACAGACTCAACATATTCACTCCTTGCATGAACCATCCAGGTAACAAAAGATATAGTGTAATGTGCTTGTCCCAATCTTAGTGAATTCTATGCACGTAAAGCAGATTAATTTACCCCTGAACTATTTTGCACGACATTTCCAGATTTATAAACATTTTTTTGAGTCTGCGTTTCTTGCTTTATTTTCACTGAGTGTTTTTAAAATTCTGTTTCTACAAATCGTGATCTTTAAGAAATGGAGCAGGGAATTACAGCAATTTACTTGCTAAAAAAAGTAAAGGCAATAATAGTTGCCTCAAAGGTCAAATAAAAGTACACCAATAAGCCATGAGCAAAGCAGGAAAATATTTAATGATATTTTGGGAAAAGATTATGAGCTCGAGGGTACTCATGCCTGAATGAGTCACAGCATCACGGACAGGTATGCTTCATTATACTGCAGCTGTCAGTCATGAGTACAACACTGGCTTGCAATGATTTCCGCATCATGTGAAACTAAATTTAACTGTCAAAAGAACAGACGAATATGTAAAAAAAAAGACGTACAGTATTTTCACCAGTATCAATATTTTGATTTGATGACAGCAACACATCTCAAACAGATTCAGATCAAACAGTACCAACAGTGTCAAATCTGAGAACGTACACAAGGAGGTTTCACAAGAATTTAGCAACTAATTTTGTATCACCTTTGTTGATCAAGTAAAGTCTCAAAACCACAGTGCATTTGTTGGAAATAATACCATTTGGCCATTCTACATGACATTTATGCTACAACTACTGATTATAAACGTTTTGTCATATGTTTTATGTTTTATTATACGTTACACCGGAGTACGAGGCAAAACCCCACCAAGACACATAGTGAACATTCGTACTTTATTCAGGCCACAGTTTACGTTGGTCATACACTTTTTGACCGAAAGAACAAAATTGCAGATACAATCGGTGGAAATGAGTGGGTGGCATTCCCTTAGAAATAGGTTGACGAGCTCAGTCACATGGGAAGAGCTTGGAGTAGAGCCGCTGCTCCTCCATGTTGAAATGAGCCAGGTGAGCTGTCTCGGCCATCTTTTCGGGATGTTTCCTGGGCGCCTCCCTATAGGAAGTTGTTCCGGGCATGAAGGAGGCCCCATGGAAGACCCAGAAGTGCCTGGGGTCAGGGAAGTTTGGGAGTCCCTGCTTAGACTGCTGCCACTATGATTCGGCCCTGGACAAAGTGGAGTTTAGTTTGTTTTCATATCAGATAGTTTCGACCGCTCACTCACAGTCTTCCTTAGAGTGGTCATGTGATGTTGCTGCGGCATGTCTGGTCAGCACATTTACACAAGTTTTGGTGCCATTTGCAGTCCGACAGTAACACAGGTGGGTAAAAAGAGTAAAAGAGCCCCCCTCGTCCTGGTTTGAAAAAAATAATCTGTTAGAATAAATTATTGGAAGACCAAATGAACATCACTGGAATACAGGGAGAACATTAAACAGAAAAGAGCCAGGGCATCAAAGAATCTACATTTGTTTTAACAAATTGCACTTTTTGGATATTCAGTTAAAATAGTGTCCATTGCGTATAGAGGAAAACACAATGAATGCATTTGTAGACTGGAGCAAAACCATTGCCGAAACACCCCTATTACATACCATTAAAATGTCTCAGATTTGCCAAATCCTCAACCGTTTGTCAGCTTTCACCGGCTGAGTTTATTTATCTTTGTATGGTGGAGGATGACTGAGTAGCCAAGGAGAACCCACGATAACACAAGAAGAACACGGACTCATGAAAACATGATTTCGGAAAGGTAACAATAAATTAACACTACAGTAATTATTAGTTTGAAGCTCTCACAACAGACAATAGAGCCACTTGTACAAAAGCACCACATAATTACAACCAGTGATAAAAGAAGCACACATGCATAATGAATGGCTTCTTTTATGTCACGGCTGGAGCTCTGTTACCAACACTTTCGAGCAAAACAAAATATTTCAAACATCTGAAAAGAGTTTTTAAAAAGTCAAGAGTTTGTGCTAAACGTTGAAGGCTAATGGTTTCATATCAAGTGCCCGGGATGTGAAGTGGACTTTTGAACTCACTGTCAAATCAGAGCTAATATTAGAGACGAGTCGCTCCTCCAGGGCCAAAAGCAAAACCTCGGTGAAAGAGAAAGTGCCCTTGATGTGGAGTGAGTGACTACAGCTAGGCTCACACTGCAGGATTTACAATGGAACTGGCATCCCTCACAGTTTATGGACAAAACATGAGCTTCTCTGCTCAGTTAGATATAAGATATGAGATCTGAAAACCCCAAAAAACAGACATGTAGAAACATTATTCAAAACCAAACATGTTACTGTGGTTTCTTTAGCATTAGGTTTAGGTATTAATCCCTCGTGGTGATAATTCTTTCTCTGCATTTGACCCGTCCATTAAAGCCAGTGGCGCAGGAGCTGCTGCTGTACAACACTCGGGTACACATCATCAGATCTTGATCTAGACTTCATCAGGACTACCTTAATAGCATATTGACATTAGCATATTGGAATGCATATTATTAAAAAGAATCATAATTTCAACAAATTACACAGCAGTTTGCCCATCTTATACCTTATGACCACTGACACTGCACAAATGAATTTGAAATCATGTAAATTGAGTAAAATAGCGCGGGTCCTAATAAGAATCCTTGTGGCGCACCGCAAATAATAGATTTCACAGAAATTGTAAAAAATGTAAATAAATCTTAGGATTCTCAGTCACTGCATGGAAAAAGTACACTGCCAGGAAGGTCATCTGATGAAACGCCAAATCAATAAGGAGAATTGTGACCTGGGTAAACAAAGGTTGCCTCTGTCCTGGATATAAATCGATTTCATGATATAGCCTATGGAACGTTCTATGGACACAAGGCTTGTGACAGACAGACTAGAAAAGTTCACCTTCAAGGAGACGATGGAGGACTTGTGAGGTTATGACTGAGGAAAGAGAATGTAGTGCATAGGTGAAGATCCCGGCATGTGATCGGCTTTGACACCTGCAGAAAAGGAAACACCCTAAACGAAAAGAAAAAGCAGATTGTTCCGTAATCTCAAGGTTAGTGCCGAGATTTGTCCACACTCTTGTCTCCAATATAATAGCTCCGCCTGCTTCCTCTTGGGATAAACTGTAACAGATATTTTGTAACACATATCAAACTCCCAGCAGAGACAGAAGTAGGTCAGCGAGTCAGAAA